>JAVMKO010000062.1:325611-328111 GCA_032164245.1 Sternotherus odoratus
GTGTGTCCCCCCCCCCCGCTCTCCTATTGAGACCCCCCCCCGCAGGTTTATTGCTATTAAAAGGCAAAGAGGCGTGAAAAGAGACTCAGAGCTGGTGGGAGGGGCCCTTCAAAGTGAGCTAATGGGGGGGGCAGGGGCTGGGGGGGACCCCCGGGGCTGGGGGGAGGGGGGCTGCAGAAACTGCTAATCCAGGAGCGATGGGGCTGGATACAGTCAGCTCCCCCCCCCCGCCGGTCCCTGGATGATTCACGCTGCAGTAGAAGGATCCCACGGGGGGGGGGGGGAGCTGACGACAGCTGTGTCGCACGTGGGTCTAGATGGGGTGGGGGGAGGGTCTCCCACTGCATCCCTCCCATCCCCCCATGTCCTTGTGCTGGACTCACCCCCCCTCCCAGCTCATTCCTCCCCCGCGGGGGGGGGGGGAAATTCCTCCACAGCCCGGGGGTGCAGCGGGGGGGGGGGAGTAAGTGGGGGGGGGAAGCAGAGATGGGGGATTTTAATAGTTTTTCTCTCCTGTTGATTTTTCTTCCCTCCCCCATGTCCAGCCCCCCCCAAACAGCTCCCCCACACACTCCAAGACCCCCCCACTGTCCGCCTCTCCCCCACCCCCACCCCCTCCAGGTGCCAGCCCCCGGGGCTCCTGCCAAGCGTGGGAACCTGCCCAAACCCGGCGCAGGGAAAACCCCAGAGCCGGGGGATCCCCCCAGCCCCGGGCCGGGGGTTCGACCTCCCCCTGCCTGCCGGATCGGGGCCCCGTGGGGCCGGGCGCCACCCAGATAAGCCCAGATCAGGGCCCCGTAGGGCCGGGCGCCGCCCAGATAAGCCCAGATCGGGGCCCTTTCAATCTGTCTGTCCCTCGCCACCCCATCTCTATCCTCCCCCCAACCCAGGCCCATGTCTCTGCCCCCCCCTCCCCTGGCTCCTTTCACCCCCCACCCCCAACCCCGCCACGCTCCCGTCCTCCTCCTCCCCCCCGGCCCTGGCCCGGTGCCCGCCCGGCCCGGCGCTAATGGCGGTTCCGGCCCGTCAAGCTGCCAACGAGGCCTGGCCGGTGAGTCACCCCGAGCTGCCGCGGAGCCGGGGCGTGTGTGTGACGTGTGGGGGGGGGGGGAGAGTCAGCCCAGTGCCAGTGGAGGCCATGGGGCCCAATCCTGCCCAGCCGGGGTCAATGGGGCATCGTCCCCTGGGGTCAATGGGGCGGATCCCAGCCGGGGTCCCGGGGATGTCTCCCCATGGGATCAATGGGGCTGGATCCCAGCTGGAGTCTATTGGCCGCGGCTCTGTGGGGTCCATGGGGCGGATCCCAGCTGGAGTCTATTGGCCGCGGCTCCGTGGGGTCCATGGGGCTGGATCCCAGCTGGAGTCTATTGGCCGCGGCTCTGTGGGATCCATGGGGCGGATCCCAGCTGGAGTCTATTGGCCGCGGCTCTGTGGGGTCAATGGGGCGGATCCCAGCTGGAGTCTATTGGCCGCGGCTCTGTGGGGTCCATGGGGCGGATCCCAGCTGGAGTCTATTGGCCGTGGCTCTGTGGGGTCCATGGGGCGGATCCCAGCTGGAGTCTATTGGCCGCGGCTCTGTGGGATCAATGGGGCGGATCCCAGCTGGAGTCTATTGGCCGCGGCTCTGTGGGGTCCATGGGGCGGATCCCAGCTGGAGTCTATTGGCCGTGGCTCTGTGGGATCCATGGGGCGGATCCCAGCTGGAGTCTATTGGCCGCGGCTCTGTGGGGTCCATGGGGCTGGATCCCAGCTGGAGTCTATTGGCCGCGGCTCTGTGGGGTCCATGGGGCCGATCCCAGCTGGAGTCTATTGGCCGCGGCTCTGTGGGGTCCATGGGGCCGATCCCAGCTGGAGTCTATTGGCCGCGGCTCTGTGGGGTCCATGGGGCCGATCCCAGCTGGAGTCTATTGGCCGCGGCTCTGTGGGATCCATGGGGCGGATCCCAGCTGGAGTCTATTGGCCGGGGCTCTGTGGGGTCCATGGGGCGGATCCCAGCTGGAGTCTATTGGCCGCGGCTCTGTGGGGTCCATGGGGCGGATCCCAGCTGGAGTCTATTGGTCGTGGCTCTGTGGGGTCCATGGGGCGGATCCCAGCTGGAGTCTATTGGCCGCGGCTCCGTGGGGTCCATGGGGCGGATCCCAGCTGGAGTCTATTGGCCGCGGCTCCGTGGGGTCCATGGGGCGGATCCCAGCTGGAGTCTATTGGCCGCGGCTCCGTGGGGTCCATGGGGCGGATCCCAGCTGGAGTCTATTGGCCGCGGCTCTGTGGGGATCAATGGGGCGGATCCCAGCTGGAGTCTATTGGCCGCGGCTCTGTGGGGATCAATGGGGCGGATCCCAGCTGGAGTCTATTGGCCGCGGCTCTGTGGGGTCCATGGGGCTGGATCCCAGCTGGAGTCTATTGGCCGCGGCTCTGTGGGGTCCATGGGGCCGATCCCAGCTGGAGTCTATTGGCCGCGGCTCTGTGGGGTCCATGGGGCCGATCCCAGCTGGAGTCTATT
>JAVMKO010000062.1:330611-335697 GCA_032164245.1 Sternotherus odoratus
TCTATCTATCTATCCCCATCCACCCCCTCTATCTATCTATCTATCTATCCCCATCCACCCCCTCTATCTATCTATCTATCTATCCCCATCCACCCCCTCTATCTATCTATCTATCTATCCCCATCCACCCCCTCTATCTATCTATCTATCTATCCCCATCCACCCCCTCTATCTATCTATCTATCTATCCCCATCCACCCCCTCTATCTATCTATCTATCTATCCCCATCCACCCCCTCTATCTATCTATCTATCTATCTATCTATCCCCATCCACCCCCTCTATCTATCTATCTATCTATCTATCTATCTATCTATCCCCATCCACCCGCTCTATCTATCTATCTATCTATCTATCTATCTATCTATCTATCTATCTATCTATCCCCATCCACCCCCTCTATCTATCTATCTATCTATCTATCTATCCCCATCCACCCCTCTATCTATCTATCTATCTATCTATCTATCTATCTATCTATCTATCTATCTATCTATCTATCTATCTATCTATCCCCATCCACCCCCTCTATCTATCTATCTATCTATCTATCTATCTATCTATCTATCTATCTATCCCCATCCACCCCCTCTATCTATCTATCTATCTATCTATCTATCTATCTATCTATCTATCTATCTGGAGAGCTGGAGAGCTGGATAAATTCATGGAGGCTAAGTCCATAAATGGCTATTAGCCGGGATGGGTAATGAATGGTGTCCCTAGCCTCTGTCTGTCAGAGGGGGGTGATGGATGGCAGGAGAGAGATCGCTCGATCATACCTGTTCGGTTCACTCACTCCGGGGCACCTGGCATTGGCCACTGTCGGTAGACAGGACGCTGGGCTGGATGGACCTTTGGTCTGACCCAGTCCGGCCGTTCTTATGTTCTTATGTTCTTATGTCTCTGTGTGTATACGTCTCCGTGTCTCTGTGTGAGTCTCTCTGTCTGCGTGTGTATCTGTCTTTGTCTCTTTCTCCATGTGTATGTGTCTCCCTGCCTCTGTGTGTGTCTCTCTATATGTGTCTCTGTGTCTGTGTATCTGTGTGTGTCTTTCTGTATGTGTGTCCGTGTCTCTGTGTCTGTGTCTCTGTGTGAGTCTCTCTGTCTGTGTGTGTCTGTGTCTCTGTGTGTGTGTGTGTGTCTCTTTCTCCATATGTGTGTGTCTCCCCGCCTCTGTGTGTTTCTCTCTATATGTGTGTGTCTGTGTCTCTGTGTCTCCGTGTCTCTGTGTGTGTCTCTGTGTGTACATGTCTCTGTGTCTCTGTGTGAGTCTCTCTGTCTGCATGTGTATCTGTGTCTTTGTGTGTGTCCGTGTCTCTTTCTCCATGTGTATGTGTCTCCCTGCCTCTGTGTGTGTCTCTCTATATGTGTGTCTCCGTGTCTCTGTGTGTGTCTCCGTGTCTCCGTGTCTCTGTGTGTGTCTCCGTGTCTCCGTGTCTCTGTGTCCGTGTCTCTGTGTCTGTGTCTCTGTGTGTGTCTCTCTGTATGTGTGTGTGTGTGTCTCCGTGTCTCCATGTCTCGTGTCTTGGTCTCTCTGTCTCTCTGTATGTGTCTCTGTGACTCCGTGTCTGTGTGTGTGTCTCCGTGTCTCCGTGTCTCCGTGTCTCCGTGTCTCCGTGTCTCTGTGTCCGTGTCTCCGTGTCTCTGTGTGTGTCTCTCTGTATGTGTGTGTGTGTCTCCGTGTCTCCGTGTCTCTGTGTCCGTGTCTCCGTGTCTCTGTGTGTGTCTCCGTGTCTCCGTGTCTCTGTGTCTGTGTCTCTGTGTCTGTGTCTCTCTGTATGTGTGTGTGTGTGTGTCTCCGTGTCTCCGTGTCTCCGTGTCTCGGTCTCTCTGTCTCTCTGTATGTGTCTCTGTGACTCCGTGTCTGTGTGTGTGTCTCCGTGTCTCCGTGTCTCCGTGTCTCCGTGTCTCTGTGTCCGTGTCTCCGTGTCTCTGTGTGTGTCTCTCTGTATGTGTGTGTGTGTCTCCGTGTCTCCATGTCTCCGTGTCTCTGTGTCCGTGTCTCCGTGTCTCTGTGTGTGTCTCTCTGTATGTGTGTGTGTGTCTCCGTGTCTCCGTGTCTCCGTGTCCGTGTCTCCGTGTCTCTGTGTGTGTCTCTCTGTATGTGTGTGTGTGTCTCCGTGTCTCCGTGTCTCCGTGTCCGTGTCTCCGTGTCTCTGTGTGTGTCTCTCTGTATGTGTGTGTGTGTCTCCGTGTCTCGTGTCTCGTGTCTCGTGTCTCGTGTCTCGTGTCTCGTGTCTCCGTCTCTCTGTCTCTCTGTATGTGTGTGTGTGTCTCCGTGTCTCCGTGTCTCCGTGTCCGTGTCTCCGTGTCTCTGTGTGTGTGTCTCCGTGTCTCCGTGTCTCCGTGTCTCGTGTCTCGTGTCTCGTGTCTCGTGTCTCGGTCTCTCTGTCTCTCTGTATGTGTCTCTGTGACTCCGTGTCTGTGTGTGTGTCTGTGTCCGCACACACGTCACACCGGAGCTAATCCCTGTTTATGGCTGAGGAGGATGAATCACGAAGGACAATTTCATGCCGACTCAAAACTGCGCTGATCAGCCGATGCGGCTCCGCCGGGGGAGGGGGGACTGGCCGGGGGCCGGGGGGGCTGGGAGGGGGAAATGGGGGGCTGGGTGGGGGCGGGGGGCTGGCAGGGGCTGGGCGGGGAGAGTGGAGGGCTGGCAGGGGTGGGGGGGCTGGGCAGGGGCATGGCGGGGGGGGGTGGGGGGCTGGCAAGGGGCAGACCGGGGGGAGGGGGGCCGGGGGGGCACAGGCCAGAGTCGGTTCAAGCTGAAGCCGAGCGCTCTGCAGAAGAGCCCCACGGGGATGGGGGGACACGCTGCATGCGGATGAGTCACCGCTCAGAAACCCACACACCATCACACAGACACACAGACACACCATCACACAGAGACACACACACACCATCACACAGACACACCGACACACCATCACACAGACACACCATCACACAGAGAGAGAGACACACACCATCACACAGACACACACACACACCATCACACAGACACACCATCACACAGACCATCACACAGAGAGACACACACACACCATCACACAGACACACCATCACACAGACACACCATCACACACACACCATCACACAGACACACCGACACACCATCACACAGACACACCATCACACAGAGAGACACACACACACCATCACACAGACACACAGACACACCATCACACACACACCATCACACAGACACACACACACCATCACACAGACACACAGACACACCATCACACAGAGACACACACACACCATCACACAGACACACCGACACACCATCACACAGACACACCATCACACAGAGAGAGAGACACACACCATCACACAGACACACACACACACCATCACACAGACACACCATCACACAGACCATCACACAGAGAGACACACACACACCATCACACAGACACACCATCACACAGACACACAGACACACCATCACACACACACCATCACACAGACACACCGACACACCATCACACAGACACACCATCACACAGAGAGACACACACACACCATCACACAGACACACAGACACACCATCACACGCACACCATCACACAGACACACACACACCATCACACAGACACACCATCACACAGAGAGACACACACACACCATCACACAGACACACCATCACACAGACACACCATCACACAAACACACCATCACACAAACACACAGACACACCATCACACAGACACACAGACACACCATCACACAGAGAGACACACACACACCATCACACAGACACACAGACACACCATCACACAGAGAGACACACACACACCATCACACAGACACACCATCACACAGAGACACACACACACACCATCACACAGACACACAGACACACCATCACACAGACACACCATCACACAGACACACAGACACACCATCACACAGAGAGACACACACACACCATCACACAGACACACCATCACACCATCACACAGACACACCATCACACAGACACACCATCACACAGACACACAGACACACCATCACACAGAGAGACACACACACACCATCACACAGACACACAGACACACCATCACACAGAGAGACACACACACACCATCACACAGACACACCATCACACAGACACACAGACACACCATCACACAGACACACAGACACACCATCACACAGACACACCATCACACAGAGAGACACACACACACCATCACACAGACACACCATCACACAGACACACAGACACACCATCACACAGAGAGACACACACACACCATCACACAGACACACAGACACACCATCACACAGAGAGAGAGACACACACCATCACACAGACACACCATCACACAGACACACCATCACACAGACACACAGACACACCATCACACAGACACACAGACACACCATCACACAGACACACCATCACACAGAGAGACACACACACACCATCACACAGACACACCATCACACAGACACACACACACACCATCAC
This sequence comes from Sternotherus odoratus, assembly GCA_032164245.1. Lineage (NCBI taxonomy): Eukaryota > Metazoa > Chordata > Testudines > Kinosternidae > Sternotherus > Sternotherus odoratus. The sequence goes on from JAVMKO010000062.1 coordinate 335,098, forward strand.
ACAGACACACACACACCATCACACAGACACACCATCACACAGACACACACACACACCATCACACAGACACACACACACCATCACACAGACACACAGACACACCATCACACAGAGAGAGACACACACACCATCACACAGACACACCGACACACCATCACACAGAGAGAGAGACACACACCATCACACAGACACACAGACACACAGACACACACACACCATCACACAGACACACAGACACACAGACACACAGACACACCATCACACAGACACACAGACACACAGACACACAGAGAGACACACACACACCATCACACAGACACACAGACACACAGACACACAGACACACCATCACACAGAGAGACACACACACCATCACACAGACACACAGACACACCATCACACAGAGAGACACACACACCATCACACAGACACACCATCACACAGACACACAGACACACCATCACACAGAGAGACACACACACCATCACACAGACACACCATCACACAGACACACAGACACACCATCATACAGAGAGACACACACACCATCACACAGACACACCATCACACAGACACACAGACACACCATCACACAGAGAG
>JAVMKO010000062.1:335897-378397 GCA_032164245.1 Sternotherus odoratus
TAACGGAGTGCAGCGTCATTGAATTCCACCCCGCAACGGTTCTCGGACAATGTGGGAGTCTCAATTGTTTTTTTGGAGAAACTAAATGCACCGTCCGCGTAAGGCATCTTCTCCAATCCTCTGATCATTTTTCAGGCTCTTCGCGGCACTCGCTCTAACCTTACGTGTGGCCAGATCACAAGACCTGTTCTTTGGTTCTTGCCCGCCAGTTCACTCTGTATAAGGGCCCTCCTCTTTGCTTCCCACCCCACCAGCAGTTGGAACATCTAGTGACTGTCCAAGCCAAGAGGAGGGCCCCTTATACAGCTAGTGACTGGCCAGGCCAGCAAAAGATACCCAACACAAAGACCAGTCCTATGCTGATCTGGCCACACGTACCGGTTAGAGCGACGTGCCAGCGAAGAGCCTGACAAAATGATCAGAGGATTGGAGACAGCATGACCCCCCAATATGATGGTGACATCACAAAGACCACCCAACGCAATGACCCAATACAAAGATGACCCAGTGCGACGGTGACTCATCACAAAGACCACCCAACGCCATGACCCAATACAAAGATGACCCAATGTGATGGTGACATCACAAAGACCACCCAAGGCAATGGCCCTATACAAAGATGACCCAGTGCGACGGTAACTCATCACAAAGACCACCCAACGCAATGACCCTATACAAAGATGACCCAATGTGATGGTGACTCCTCACAAAGAACACCAACGCAATGACCCAATACAAAGATGACCCAGTGCGACGGTGACTCATCACAAAGACCACCCAATGCAATGACCCAATACAAAGATGACCCAATGTGATGGTGACTCATCACAAAGACCACCCAATGCAATGACCCAATACAAAGATGACCCAATATGATGGTGACTCCTCACAAAGACCACCCAACGCAATGACCCTATACAAAGATGACCCCAGTGCGACGGTGACTCCTCACAAAGACCACCCAATGCAATGACCCAATACAAAGATGACCCAATGTGATGGTGACTCCTCACAAAGACCACCCAACGCAATGACCCTATACAAAGATGACCCAGTGCGACGGTGACTCCTCACAAAGACCACCCAATGCAATGACCCTATACAAAGATGACCCAATGTGATGGTGACTCCCTCACAAAGACCACCCAACGCAATGACCCTATACAAAGATGACCCAATGTGATGGTGACATCACAAAGACCACCCAAGGCAATGGCCCTATACAAAGATGACCCAGTGCGACGGTGACTCCTCACAAAGACCACCCAATGCAATGACCCTATACAAAGATGACCCAATGTGATGGTGACTCCTCACAAAGACCACCCAATGCAATGACCCAATACAAAGATGACCCAATGTGATGGTGACTCCTCACAAAGACCACCCAATGCAATGACCCAATACAAAGATGACCCAATATGACGGTGACATCACAAAGACCACCCAAGGCAATGGCCCTATACAAAGATGACCCAGTGCGACGGTGACTCCTCACAAAGACCACCCAATGCAATGACCCTATACAAAGATGACCAATGTGATGGTGACTCCTCACAAAGACCACCCAACGCAATGACCCAATACAAAGATGACCCAATATGACGGTGACTCATCACAAAGACCACCCAATGGAATGACCCAACATAACGGTGACTCATCACAAAGACCACCCAATGGAATGACCCAACATAACGGTGACTCATCACAAAGACCACCCAATGCAATGACCCAATACAAAGATGACCCAATGTGATGGTGACGCCTCACAAAGACCACCCAATGCAATGACCCAATACAAAGATGACCCAATATGACGGTGACTCATCACAAAGACCACCCAATGGAATGACCCAACATAACGGTGACTCATCACAAAGACCACCCAATGGAATGACCCAACATAACGGTGACTCATCACAAAGACCACCCAATGCAATGACCCAATACAAAGATGACCCAATGTGATGGTGACTCCTCACAAAGACCACCCAATGCAATGACCCAATACAAAGATGACCCAACATAATGGTGACTCATCACAAAGACCACCCAACGCAATGACCCAATACAAAGATGACCCAATACGACAGTGACTCATCACAAAGACCACCCAACGCAATGACCCAATACAAAGATGACCCAATATGACAGTGACTCATCACAAAGACCACCCAATGCAATGACCCAATACAAAGATGACCCAATGCGACGGTGACTCAGCCCAAAGACCACCCAACGCAATGACCCAACATAACAGTGACTCAACACAAAAACGACCCAATGACTCAATACAAAGGTGACCCAAGGCAACGGTGACTGAGCACAAAGATCATCCAATGCAATGGTGACGTAGCACAAAGACACCCCCCCCCAACTCATGACCCAATATAACAGTGACTCAGCAGAAAGACCACCCAATCACCCCATACAAAGATGACCCAAGGCAACGGCGACTCGACCCAATGTAAAGATCCAACCTAAGCATGACCTAACACAGAGACAAACCAATGTGAAGATGACCCAACACAAAAAACAATCCTACACAGGGACCCAATGCAAAAACAATGACCCAATATAAGCATGACCTAACACAGAGACAACCCAATGTGAAGATGACCCAACACAAAAACAACCCTACACAGGGACCCAATGCAAAAACAATCCAACACAAAGACCCAATATAAGCATGACCCAACACAGAGACAACCCAATGTGAAGATGACCCAACACAAAAACAACCCTACACAGGGACCCAATGCAAAAACAATGACCCAATATAAGCATGACCCAACACAGAGACAACCCAATGTGAAGATGACCCAACACAAAAAACGACCCAATGCAAAGACAACCCAACGCAAGGACGACCCAACACAAGGACGACACAACACAAGGACGACCCAATGCAAAGACCCAACACAAGGACGACCCAATGTGAAGATGAACAAACACAAACATCCAACACAAAGGCGACCCAACACAAAGGTGACCCAATGCAAAGTCCCATAACAAAGATGACCCAACACAGAGATGACCTGATACAACCTCTACGGTCTCCTGGATTTCCAGGTTCTACCGATAGCACCACAACCCACCATCACACAGACATACCACAACACAAACATATTAGCGGACCCCATTCCCTAAGTTGCCACCCAAGGCAAAAGACCACCCGAGGCAAACACCCAACACCATAGGTGCTGACTTTCTAATGTTCCTGGGGGAGGTGTGCTCCCCCTGGTTCTGCCCCAGACCCCACCTCTACTCCACCCCTTCCCCCCAAAGGCAACACACCTCACCCTGCCTCTTCCCACCTCTTCCTGCCTCATTATGTCCCCTCCCTTGAGTGCACCAGACCCAACCGGGCCAAGAGAAGGACCCAGAGGGAATGAACAGAACAGTGAATCATCCAGTGATCCATCCCCTGTTGCCCATTCCCAGCTTCTGGCAAACTGAGGCCGGGGACACCATCCCTGCCCAGCCTGGCTAATAGCTAATTTGTCCTCTTTTTTTTGACCCCTGTTCTAGTTTTGGCCTTCACAACATCCTCTGGCGAGGAGTTCCCCAGGTCGACTGTGCATTATGTGAAGCAATACTTCCTGTTGTGTGTTTAATTCCCGCCGCGAGGCATTGTCTCTCTTTGCTGGTCTCTTCCCTCCCCCTCCTGCGCGCGTGTGGCTTGATTTGGCCTCACAGGAAAACAGGATCGGACTTTCGCTCAATCTTTTGCGCTTTCCCCCAAAAGGACAGTTATTACTCTCTCTAATCCCGGCTAAAAGACGGTCAGACAGGAGATTTTTTCCGGCTAAAGGGACAGGGAACACGGGATGCTGCTCAAATTAAAACCTTACTTAATACTCGACCTTGCCAGTATTTCGACTGGTTTCCTGGCTCACGGATAAAGGGGGTTTATCGTGGGGCGACGCGGGCCGGGTTTAAAGACCCTCCAAAACTTCTGTCCAGCTGTTTAGTGGGGGGACAGTTTCGGGGGGCACTTTAACCCCTTTGGCTGTCCGGGGCCATCCGAACAAATGCCACCGATTCCCAGCTTGTGGGGCCTGGCGCGGTGCAGACCCACGGTGAGCAACAGGAGAACGACACACAGGGCTGGAGGGGAAACTGAGGCAGGGAGGGTTGAAGGGCACGGTCACGGCAGACCTGGGAAGTGGATTTCGAGGTCTTGATGTCCCTCCCAGAGCCGGGGAGAGAACCCAGGAGTCCTGGCTCCCAGCCCCCCCTGCTCTAACCACCAGCCCCCCACTCCCCTCCCAGAGCCGGGGAGAGAACCCAGGAGTCCTGGCTCCCAGCCCCCCTGCTCTGACCCGCCAGCCCCCACTCAACTCCCATAAACCCCCTAATACACATGACCCCCCCCCCATGAACTGCCCCCAGCTTCAACCCCCGAGGAGAAGGGAATGATGGGAAGGGGGCTGCAGGTCGGGAGTGAGGGGCAGCGGCCGAGCTGGGGGGCTGGGGCAGGGATAGCAGGGCCTTCACCCCTGCCCCCCGCCGGCCTGCCCCATGTGGTCCCCTCCCCCCACCCCTGCTGCTATCCGTGGATTAATTCCTAAGCCTCCAGGACAGGCTAAGGACATAAGACTGAACAGGGCTTAGAAACTGCCCTGCCCCCTAACCCAGCCCCACAGAGTCCCTAACCCAGCCCCACAGAGCCCCTAACCCAGCCCCCCAGAGCCTTCCAGCCTCCATAGCCCCCTAACCCCGCCCCACAGAGCCCCTAACCCAGCCCCCATGGCCCCCTAACCCCGCCCCCCCACAGAGTCTCTAACCCACTAACCCCTCTGCTCCAGCCCCACAGAGTCTCCCCAGCCCAGCAGCCCCCCCAACCTGGCAGAGGCTGTGTGTGGGGGGGGAGTCTGGGGGTCCAATTCAAGACTCTGAGTCCACTGAACCGCCCCCCCCGGGACCCATGTCCACCTCCTGTTGCCCCCCCCCAGCCTCACACTCCCCCCCCCCACGCCCCTATCTTCCAGACCCCCCCCACTCAAACCTCCTCCCCAGATTCCAAGTCCCCCCCTGCCCCATCCCCCCCAGCTCCCTTCTCCCCCCCCCTCGCCCCCCCCGCTCCGTCCCCTTCCCTTACAATCCACCCCCCCCGACCCATCACACTCCCCTTTAACCCCCCCCAGGCCCCTTCCTCCCCTACTCCCCACACATCCAGCCCCTCCCCTTCTCCCCTCCCCCCCCACACAGCCCCCCCCCGCGGTACCTTGCACCCAAACATCAGGGAGAGGGTCCGGTTGCTGCAAATGACTTTGCATTGGCACACGACGGGGGGGAAGCAGCCCAGCTTCCTGAAGGGGGGGACACGCCGTTCAGCCCCATGGCTCTCCCCCCCCCCCCCCCCCGCGGCTCCGCAGCGCCCCCTAGCGCCCCCTCCCCCCCACGCCGGTGCGGGGAGCGCCCCCCCGCATCCCTCCGCCGGGTTCCCCCCTGCGCCCGCCTGGCAGCCTCCGAGCGGTGCCCTTCGAGTGATCTTCCCCCCCCCCTCCGGCCGGGGCTGTCCCCCCCCCCCACACCGGTCCCACCCCCTCCTCCCTTGACCCCTCCCCCTCCCCCCTTTACCCCTCCCCCTTCATCCCTCCCGCTCCTCCTTCGAGTGATCTTCCCCCCCCCCCTCTCCGGCCGGGGCTGTCCCCCCCCACACCGGTCCCACCCCCTCCTCCCTTGACCCCTCCCCCTCCCCCTTGACCCCTCCCCCTTCATCCTCCCGCTCCTCCTTCGAGTGATCTTCCCCCCCCCCCTCCGGCCGGGGCTGTCCCCCCCCCCACCGGTCCCTCCCCCCTCCCCCACTCCTTCCCTGCCCCCTCCCTCCATCCCACTCCCTGGGGATAGATAGATAGATAGATAGATAGATAGATAGATAGATAGATAGATAGATATAGGGGTGGAGGGGGATAGATAGATAGATAGATAGATAGATAGATAGATAGATAGATAGATAGATAGATAGATAGATAGATAGAGGGGGTGGATGGGGATGGATAGATAGATAGATAGATAGATAGATAGATAGATAGATAGATAGATAGATAGATAGATAGATAGATAGAGGGGGTGGATGGGGATAGATAGATAGATAGATAGATAGATAGATAGATAGATAGATAGATAGAGGGGGTGGATGGGGATAGATAGATAGATAGATAGATAGATAGATAGAGGGGGTGGATGGGGATAGATAGATAGATAGATAGATAGATAGATAGATAGATAGATAGATAGAGGGGGTGGATGGGGATAGATAGATAGATAGAGGGGGTGGATGGGGATAGATAGATAGATAGATAGATAGATAGATAGATAGATAGATAGATAGATAGATAGATAGATAGATAGATAGAGGGGGTGGATGGGGATAGATAGATAGATAGATAGATAGATAGATAGATAGATAGATAGATAGATAGATAGATAGATAGAGGGGGTGGAGGGGGATAGATAGATAGATAGATAGATAGATAGATAGATAGATAGATAGATAGATAGAGGGGTGGATGGGGATGGATAGATAGATAGATAGATAGATAGATAGATAGATAGATAGATAGATAGATAGAGGGGTGGATGGGGATAGATAGATAGATAGATAGATAGATAGATAGATAGATAGATAGATAGATAGATAGATAGATAGATCAAGGGGTGGATGGGGATTGATAGATAAATAGATCGATAGAGCCCCCTGAGCCCCCTCCCGCACCCAAACTCCGTCCTTTACTCCAACACTCTGCCCCAGCCCAGTGAAAGCAAATGAGGGTGGGGGAGGGTGAGAGATGGAGTGAGGGGGGATGGAATAAGTGGTGGTGGGGGGGCTCCAAGAAGGGTGGGGCCTCATGGAAGGGGCGGGGCAAAGGCGGGTTGGTTTTGTTTGGTTAGGAAATTGGCAGCCACCCCCCCACGCTAACTCCACCCCCTGTCACATACACAGACAGCATCACACGAGCTCCCACTCCCACTAAGTCACACGTGTTAACCATCGGCTGCCCACTCATCCTGTCAAGGAATCAAGCCCACGGCGAGGGTCTCTCTTATACACAGACTCCAATATCTCCTGCACCAACAGACACACTCACATATGTACACACACACCTCGCAACACAATCCCTCATACACAGACTCAGTTCCAGATGTGCACACACCCTGCCTCACAAAATTCCAGCTACACACACACTGACACACTCCCAGGGGCACACACACACACAGGTATGCACACCCCAACTGCAATCCCAGCTACACACACACGCTCCCAGGTACATGCACACTCACACACACACAAACACACCCTTTATCACAATCCGACACACGCTCGCAGATCTGAGAGACACGCACACACATTCACACCAACAGAATCCCGGGGATGCGCACACCTCATAATACAATCCATCCTGCACAATGTTAGACACCCACCCTGACACACTCCCACACACAAAATGTGCATGGACCCCCCCCTCCCAACACAACCCCCTTCCCAGAACAGGGCACACAACACCAACCAGAGGTAGCCCCCCTTGAGTCGAGAGGGGATGGGAGCCAGACCAAGGACAATCAATCAGGGGGGGGGAGGGATAGCTCATTGGTTTGCGCATTGGCCTGCTAAACCCAGGGTTGTGAGTTCAATCCTTGAGGGGGCCATTTAGGGATCTGGGGCAAAAAATCTGTCAGGGACAGTACTCGATCCTGCTAGTGTAGGTAGGGGACTGGACTCGATGACCTTCAAGGTCTTTCCAGTTCTAGGAGATTGGTATATCTCCATTTATATTATATTATATAAACTTGGCTGACTAAGGAAGAGCAGACATATTGAGGTTCGAATCAAGCCCTTCTTTTGGGAACACCCAGAGAAAAGCAGCAAAAAGGACCAACAGATGCAGTCCCAGGATTTGCATCTGGGACCGATTCGATGACAGGGAAGCTGCTATGAAAGTGAGGAGTCTCACAGAGGTCTTGTCACCATCGGAGCATCGATCCGGCTTGACAGAAGCCTCGCTCCACCCCTCCCCATCTAACTCACCCGGCCAGTGAAGTTAAGGGGAGCAACTCATTGGTAACAACAACAAGACAGAGTACTTTAAGTACAACATTTTGGTGGAGAATGCAGGCAAAACATACAGTGTTGATTATTACAGGTATTACTAATAAATGTGGCGTTTTGCCCGCATTCTCCACCAAAATGTTGTACTTAAAGTACCGCACAAAATCCTTTCAGGGGGAATAAGACAAAATGCCACATTTATTAGTAATAATTAACACTGTATCATATGCATATGACATATATTACACTCACACACACAAACACACTCCGGCTTATTGTTGTTACCAGCGAGTTGCTCCCCTTAACGTCACTGGGCCAGGTGAATTGGATGAGGTGGGGTGGAGCCAGGATTCTGCCGTTCCAGATCGATGCTCCGACGTTGACAGGATGAGACCCGGGGTCCTCTGTGAGAAAGGCCTTTGACACGGTCTCGCATGACCATCTCATAAACCAGTTAGGGAAACGCAACCTAAATGGAACTACTGGTTGGAAAACTCTTCCCAGGGAATAGTTCTCAGCCATTCACAGTCATGCCGGCAGGAGATAAGGAGTGCGGTCCTGCCGGGATCGGTTCTGGGTCCGCTTCTGTTCCATATCTACCTCAATGATTTAGAGAATGACATAGAGAGCACAGGATAAAGTTTGCGGACGATACCCAGACGGGAGGGGTTGCAATTGCTTTGGAGGACGGAATTAAAATACAAAACGATCCAGAGAAATGTTCTAAAGTCAACTGGATGAAATTCAATACGGACAAACGCAAAATACTCCAGTTAGGAAGGAACAATCAGTTGCATGCCTACAAACAGGGAGACGTCCGCCTAGGAGGGAGTCCTGCAGAACGGCATGTGGGAGTCAGAGAGGATCACAAGCTAAATATGTTTAAGATTAGCAGCCGTGTTAGTCTGTATCTGTAAATAAAACGAGGAAGACTTTGTAGCACCTTAGAGACTAACCAGTTTATTTCGGCATCAGCTTTTGCATCCGATGAAGTGGGCTATAGCTCACGAATCTGACCCCAGGTGGGGGAGGGAGCTCAGGTGATACCTGAAGCCCGGGAAAGGGACAAAGGAGAGCACAGATGGGCTGGGGAGGGGGTGGTCAGTCTGGGTCTAGCTGGGAAGGGGAGAGAAGCTATCTCGCTCTCTGGCCCCAGAGATGGATCCAGCGGAGGGCTCACGCTCGCTCGCTGCATGGTCTGTGTTGGACCAGATGAAAGTCATCGAATAAACCTGGGGAAGAAGCAGGAGCCCAGAATCTGGGTCTCACCTCCTGGCACCCCAGAAAGGCCTGACTGAGGGACCCTGTTTGGACTGAGAAGCTGTGAGTTGGATGGTTCCTGACATCTCAAATAAACCGTCTATTCTGCTGGCTGGCTGAGAGTCACGTCTGACTGTGGATTTGGGGTGCAGAACCCATGGGCTCCCCCAGGACCCCGCCCAGAGGGGACGTAAAAACCGTTTTCAAGTACATAAAAATCGTTACAAGGACGAGAGGAAATTCACTAAAACTGAAACAACTCTTAAACTTTGGGTTGTGACGAAGTGGGAGTACTGTGTGTGTGTGTGTGCCTCAGTTTCCCCTATGCATTTCTTAAGTGTCTATGTGAAGGGATAGGGGCTAACGCTGGAAGCAAGGAGGCAACGCCCTCCCCTCTGTGCATCCCTGGAAGCTGTAACCTGACCCCAGGTGGGGGAGGGAGGTCAGGTAACACCTGAAGCCCGGGAAAGGAACAAAGGAGCAGGAAGTGGCTAGAGGGGGTTTGGGTCAGTCTGGGTCTGGGTCGAGCTGGGAGAGGCAGAGAAGCCAACTCGCTCTCTGGCCCCCGAGATGGATCCAGCTGAGGGCTCACGCTCTCTCACTGCATGGTCTGTGTTGGACCAGATGAAAGTCATCGAATAAACCTGGGGGAGAAGCAGGAGCCCAGAATCTGGGTCTCACCTCCTGGCACACCCCAGAAAGGCCTGACTGAGGGACCCTGTTTGGACTGAGAAGCTGTGAGTTGGATGGTTCCTGACATCTCAAATAAACCGTCTATTCTGCTGGCTGGCTGAGAGTCACGTCTGACTGTGGATTTGGGGTGCAGAACCCACGGGCTCCCCCAGGACCCCGCCCAGAGGGGACGTAAAAACCGTTTTCAAGTACATAAAAATCGTTACAAGGACGAGAGGAAATTCACTAAAACTGAAACAACTCTTAAACTTTGGGTGAATCAAAAAGTTGGGATGGGGGGAAAAAATCAGTTAGCGTCCAATGTTTCACTTTTCAAATTTTTCGCATACATTTCAAACGGAAGGATTTTACGGGGGGAACGTAACGCTAAAGCCAAACACCTGAACTTTTCAAAAATGGCACGAAACCCTCTGGTCTTAGCAGTTTTCGGCAGGATTTTGATGTTGTTTGGTTCTGATTTATACTTTTGTGTAAAATTAATGTATTTACTTGATTATTTTTGGCAGAATTGTTTATTTATTGACGTTATTTGTTTTTTATTTCACGGTTGCCGGCTTTTCTTGGATGATTTAATGTTTGCAATTTTTTGGAGATGTATTCATTTATTTTTGCCTACTTTTTATTTATGTATAGCTTTTATTTACGTAGTTATTTTTTTTTACTTTTCCACCATTTTTTATTTACGTTCTTATTTCACTTTAGCAGACTGTATTTTTGCAGATTTTTAAAATTGATTTTATATATTTCATGCCACTTTTACAGATTTGTGGGTTTTTTTGCAGAATTTGTTTTATATTTGCAGGTTCCTTTATATTTTTGCAGATTAATTTTGGAGGCATATATTAGGTTTTGTTTATTTTTTTGGCTTTTTAATTTCGTTTTATTTTTGCATGTATTCTGCAGATTTTAAAATATATATATATTGGCAGGATTGTCTTTTTATTTCTTTTCCTTTTGCAGCTTTAACGAGGATAGGGAAGAAAGCTAGGTCAAATATTTTGGCTAAAGGTCTTTTTGCTAAAAAGACAGACCTAGCAACACTGCAAAGTTTTAAAAATTCCCACCGGCTTCGTGAGATGGTCTCAGAAAGAAACGCCAACTGATCCCCAAGAAGTTGAACCGCATCCGTTTTTCACTCCGATTTAATTTCAATTGTTTTAATTGCAAGTAGCTTTTTTTTTTAATTGTCAACTCTTGTAGATATTTACCTAGTTTACAACAGGCACCGTAAAAACCACTGGTGAAGTCAGTACAAACTAAAATTTCACGCATTTGTACAGCTCTGTAGACTATACACCAAATTGTACATATGATATTTATATTCCAGCGGATTTATTTTAGTCTACGGTTAAAAATGAGAAAGTCGGCGATTTTTCGGTCATGGCGCTCTGTGTATTTTTATCTCTGATTTTGTAGGCGTGCCGTTTTTAGGGAGGTGAAACAGCCTCCGGAAAGGGATGTCTAGCCTGTTTATCCCCATTCCGCGATTACCAATCGGAAATATTAACGGCAACCGTAAATATTATTGATCATAAATACCACGTAGTACCAGGTAGTATCATTTAAAACACGGCGGAGGATACTCTAATAAATATGGAGGCTAATAAACAGAATGCATGAATATATATGATGAATGATGAGAATGAAACAGCAATTAATAGTACTAATGAGCAACGGCAATGGTGGTACTAGATTGAAGGCAATAATTATTATTGCTAATCATGCGCGGAAGCCAATAATCAATAGAGTTCGTGATATTAAGCAAATCAATACTGATATTAGGAGAACGAAATAAATATTTGGGAGAATGAGAGTAAATAGCAGAATGTATTAATTAGGATAAGTGATAATAAATAGCATAATTCAATAATTAGTCATTATAGTAAAGAGAAGGCGGTAATGTTAATAAATAGAGTGTAATCCTTATTAATTGTAGTCAATAGAAAGCAATCATAATTATTGATAAGAGCATCATGTACTAAAATATGATCAATACCACAGCTCACTGCAATACGTATTAATTTTAACCAATAGAAGGCTCGAATAGGGATGGATAATTATGAGCAAAAGTCAATAAAATATTATCAATACCAAAAAAGCGAACTCAAAGATTATTAATAAGAGAAGGGAATATGACGTATTAATTATAATAAATCGGCTATGGTAATTATTGGTAGAAACTAGCGGAATTTGGTAAAATGTTATCCATAAGAAATAACCGAATGCACAGGAATAAGAAGTATTAATTATAATAAATCCGTTATGGTAATTATTGATGATAACTAGAGGAATTCAGTAAAATGTTATCCGTAAGAATGCACAAATTATTATAAAGAGAAGGGAATACGACGTATTAATTTTAATAAATCCGTAATGGTAATTATTGATGCTAACTAGAGGAATTCAGTAAAATGTTATCCGTAAGAATGCACAAATTATTATAAAGAGAAGGGAATACGACGTATTAATTTTAATAAATCCGTAATGGTAATTATTGATGATAACTAGAGGAATTCAGTAAAATTCACAAGTAAGAATGCACAAATTATTATAAAGAGAAGGGAATACGACGTATTAATGATAATAAATCCACTATGATAATTATTGATAATAACGAGCGGAATTTGGTAAAATGTTATCCATAAGAAATAACCGAATGCACAGGAATACGACGTATTAATTATAATAAATCCGTTATGGTAATTATTGATGATAACTAGAGGAATTCAGTAAAATGTTATCCATAACAATGCACAAATTATTATAAAGAGAAGGGAATACGACGTATTAATGATAATAAATCCACTATGATAATTATTGATAATAACGAGCGGAATTTGGTAAAATGTTATCCGTCAGAAATAACCAAATGCACAAAGTATTACAAAGAGAAGGAACTAAGGCGTGTTAATTACAATAAATAAGAAGATAATATTATTTATTGCTAATGCCGAGCAGCGTTCAGCAAAAGCGTTATCGACGGCCGCGCAGAATGGGCGGATTACGAGTCGTAACGAACAGGCGAAGGGAAGGAGGAACACGACGGAGAACCCAAACCAGCGGTCGCTAAACGGTGCCAGGACCCCTGACCTGCAGGCCGTCAAAAGGATCCCCAATCCCAAAACGCGTGGACCCCCCAATGGCCGTTAGCCCCGGGCAACCCGAAACACGGCGAACGCCACAGGAAACGGGGAACTTGATCCAGCCGACTCCGCCGGCGCCACGGGGCGGGAACGGAGGTCTGGGTCGGGCAGGGGATCCGTACCGGAGCTGAGCGGGTCCGGGATAGGGTGACCAGATGATTCGGGGCTGGGCGGGTGTGTGGGGCGGGGGGAACAGGCCCCTATAGAAGCCAAAGCCCCCCACAGGGAGATATACCCTATAAGAGCCGGACGGCTGGTGACCCTAGTTCAGTGGGGTCCCAATAAGGTGCACTGCAAAGGATTCTGGGAAGCAAAGGGGCAGGGAGACAGGTGGGGGGAGGGTTGGGGGGATCTGAGCCCAGTCCTCCCCCCCCCCAATGAAATGTATAGACCCAGACAGTATATGGACTGCCCCTCAGGGCTGGAGGGTCCCGGGGGTGGGGTACAGCAAGGGGGGGGGCAGGCGTGTCTCGGGAAGGGGTCCCCTGGGATTATAATGCAAGGCCTAGCGGTCTCTGGGGGGGAAGGAGGGGAATTGGGGGGGGGGCTGGGATACAACAGGGCCCCTGGAGGTAGAGGGGGAACAGTGGGGTGTCCCGGGGGGGCAGGGACAGAGCAGAGAGACTGGGGCGGATACAGGAGGGGGAACACGGGGGGGGCAGGATACAGGCGGTGGGGGGAGCCGAGGGGGCGGGATACAACGGGGGGATATAGCAGAGGGGACACGGGGGGGCGGGATACAGATGGGGGGACACGGGGGGGTGGGATAGAGCAGCCAGCCAGGGGGGGGGGGAGGATATAGCAGAGGGGACACGGGGGGGATACAGATGGGGGAACCCAGGGGGGCGGGATAGAGCAGCCAGCCGGGGGGGGGGAGGCGGGATACAGATGGGGGAAGCTGGGGGAGGCGGGATACAGCGGGGGGGGGATATAGCAGAGGGGACACGGGGGGGGCGGGATACAGATGGGGGAGCCGGGGGGGGTGGGATAGAGCAGCCAGCCGGGGGGGGCGGGATACAGCGGGGGGGGGAGAGGATATAGCAGAGGGGACACGGGGGGGGGGCGGGATACAGATGGGGGGAGCGGGGGGGGAGGCGGGATACAGCGGGGGGGGTATAGCAGAGGGGACACGGGGGGGCGGGATAGAGCAGCCAGCCGGGGGGGGCGGGATACAGCGGGGGGGGAGAGGATATAGCAGAGGGGACACGGGGGGGGGGCGGGATACAGATGGGGGGAGCCGGGGGGAGGGGCCGGGATAGAGCAGCCAGCCGGGGGGGGGGGCGGGATACAGTGGGGGGGGTATAGCAGAGGGGACACGGGGGGGCGGGATAGAGCAGCCAGCCGGGGGGGGCGGGATACAGCGGGGGGGGAGAGGATATAGCAGAGGGGACACGGGGGGGGGCGGGATACAGATGGGGGGAGCGGGGGGGGGAGGCGGGATACAGTGGGGGGGGTATAGCAGAGGGGACACGGGGGGGCGGGATAGAGCAGCCAGCCGGGGGGGGCGGGATACAGCGGGGGGGGAGAGGATATAGCAGAGGGGACACGGGGGGGGGCGGGATACAGATGGGGGGAGCCGGGGGGAGGGGCCGGGATAGAGCAGCCAGCCGGGGGGGGGCGGGATACAGCGGGGGGGGGTATAGCAGAGGGGACACGGGGGGCGGGATAGAGCAGCCAGCCGGGGGGGCGGGATACAGCGGGGGGGGGGAGAGGATATAGCAGAGGGGACACGGGGGGGGCGGGATACAGATGGGGGGAGCCGGGGGGGGCGGGATACAGCGGGGGGGGGAGAGGATATAGCAGAGGGGACACGGGGGGGCGGGATACAGATGGGGGGAGCCGGGGGGAGGGGCCGGGATAGAGCAGCCAGCGGGGGGGGCGGGATACAGCGGGGGGGGGGCACAGACGCCGCAGTCACGTCCCGTTGCCGGGTTTTCCTCGCCCCTCCCCTCCCCTCCCCGCCGCAAACCCGGGACCCCACCCCCCACCCCGCGCATAGCCCCCCCCCAACACCCACGGAGTCTCCCCCCCCCAAAAAAAAACCCCAGTCCCGGCAGAGGCGGGGGGGGAATCTCCTGGATGCTCCCCCCCCCGAAAAAAACCCCTGTTGTCAAGACAGATGGAGGGCGATGGACGGGGGGGGGGCTGAAATGCGGGGGGGGGGGGGCTGGGATGTGGGGGGGGGGGAGACGCCACCTACCACACACAGACACATGGATGAGAGCTTGGTCCGGCCCTTCATGAGCGCGGCTGGGGGGGGGGGGGCGCGGCCGGCGTGGGGGGGGGCGTAGGGATGGGGGGGCGGCCGGCGTGGGGGGGGCGTAGGTATGGGGGGGCGGCCGGCGTGGGGGGGGGGCGGCCGGTCACGACAGCTGGAGGGAAGCGTGGAAGGGCGGGGGAGGGGGAGGGAGGTGCGGGGGGGGGGATGAGGCGCTGCGTGTCCGTCCCCCCCCCCGCACACAGACACACAACCCCCCCCTCCCCCGCCGCTACCCCAGCCTCTCCCGGCCGGGGGGGGGGGAGCTGAGAATGTGGGAAGTCGAGGCTGGAGGGGGGGGGCTTGTCAAGAGGGGGTCTATGGGGTGGGTGAGGGAGCGGGGAGGGGTCTCTGAGAAGTGGGGGGGGTCAGGGGATATGGGGGGCCCAGGGGAGGGAGTTGGGGGGGTGTCAGGGGATATGGGAGGCCCAGGGGAGGGAGTTGGGGGGATCAGGGGATATGGGGGGCCCAGGGGAGGGAGTTTGGGAGGGTCAGGGGATATGGGGGGCCCAGGGGAGGGAGTTGGGGGGGTCAGGGGATATGGGGGGCCCAGGGGAGGGAGTTGGGGGGTCAGGAGATATGGGGGGCCCAGGGGAGGGAGTTGGGGGTCAGGAGATATGGGGGGCCCTGGGGAGGGAGTTGGGGGGGTCAGGGGATATGGGGGGCCCAGGGGAGGGAGTTGGGGGGTCAGGAGATATGGGGGGCCCAGGAGAGGGAGTTGGGGGGGCAGGGGACCTGGGGGGCCCAGGGGAGAGAGCCCTGGGGGGAGCATTTGGGGGAGGGGTCTCCGGGGGGGGGCGGGATCCCTCCCCCTTGCTCCCGCCCCCTCCATCCCTGCTCACCATCTGCCGGTCGCTTAGCAACCGAGCCATGGGGGCCCTGGGATTGTCATGGCAACCGGCTCCGGAGCGCCAGTGAGGGAGGGGGGGTGAGTGTAGTGGGGGGGGCTGGAGATCGGAGAGGAAAATGGGGGGGTCGGGAGAAGGGAGGGGGACTTACTGGGGGGGGCGGGAAGGAGAGAAGGGGGCGCAAAGGGGGGCAAATTGTGGGTAAGGGAATGGGAGAGCCGCCCCGCCCCAGAGGTGGGCGCATCTCGGCGCCGGGCGAGGGGTCCCCGGGTCCCGCCCCAGAGGTGGGCGCGTCTCGGCGCCGGGCGAGGGGTCCCCGGGTCACCAGTCGCCAAGTGGAGAATTTTGACTTTCATTGGGCAAGGGCCTAAAAAAATCCAGCCGAGATCAGGGCCCCGTCGGGCCAGACATGGGGCTAGGGGGCAGAGCTGGGGGGCTGCGGGTCGGGAGTGGGGGGGCGCCGGCGGAGCTGGGGGGGCTCCGGGTCGGGAGTGAGGGGCGCCGGCGGAGCTGGGGGGGGGCCTGGAGGTCTCTCCCCCCTTGTGTGGCTCACAGTCACTCACTTCCGGTGTGTCACACGCTCGCTCCCACGCAGCCGCTCATGAGGGGAGAGTGTGACTTGGGGAGTGAGAGAGACAGAGACAGCCTGACACACACACACATTGTGTGTCTGGGTGGGTGTGTCACAGCCTCACACACACACACACACACACAACTGTTAACCGCACAAATTTCTCTATCCCTTCCTGGTAATAACACAACAGTTACACAACCTCACATTATGTGTCTGGGTGTGAGTGTCACAACCTCACATTGGCACACACACAGCATCTCACAGACACACAACCTCACACTGACACACACACAGTCTCACAGACACAGCCGGACACACACACACACACACACACAGCCCTTTGAAGTGGGTCAGAACTGTGTGTTTATTGCGTTAAACTTCAGTGCCAGCCCCACAAACCTGCCCCACTCCCATGGGAACCGGCCTCAGACCTAGAACCGAGACCGGAACCGGCCTCAGACCTGGAACCGAGACCGGAACCGGCCTCAGACCTAGAAACGAGACCGGAACCGGCCTCAGACCTAGAAACGAGACCGGAACCAACCACAGACCTAGAACCGAGACCGGAACCGACCTCAGACCTAGAACTGAGACCGGAACCGGCCTCAGACCTGGAACCGAGACTGGAACCGGCCTCAGACCTGGAACCGAGACCGGAACCAACCACAGACCTAGAACCGAGACCGGAACCGACCTCAGACCTAGAACCAAGACCGGAACTAACCTCAGACCCGGAACTGAGACATGGACCGGTACCGGAACCGGCCTCAGACCTAGAAACGAGACCAGAACCAACCACAGACCTAGAACCGAGACCGGAACCGGCCTCAGACCTAGAACCGAGACCGGAACTAACCTCAGACCCGGAACTGAGACATGGACCGGTACCGGAACCGGCCTCAGACCTAGAAACAAGACCAGAACCAACCACAGACCTAGAACCAGAACTGGAACCAACCACAGACCTAGAACCGAGACCGGAACTGACCTCAGACCTAGAACTGGGATGGAAACTGGCCTTAGACCCAGAACTGAGACATGGACCGGTACCGGAACCGGCCTCAGACCCAGAACCGAGACCAGAACCGGCCTCAGACCCAGAACTGAGACCAGAATCGGCCTCAGACCCAGAACTGAGACCAGAATCGGCCTCAGACCCAGAACCGGTACCAGGAGTTAAACCGGACCAGAACCTAATCCCGATGCCAGGACTGATCCCAGAGCCTAAAGCGGAACCTATATCAGAACCAGATCCAGAATCAGAACCAGCACCTAAATCAGAACCGGAACCACATCTAGAACCAGTGCGAGACCTTCAACCTGACCCCTAAGGGACCCAGAACCGGGATCTAACCCAGAACCAGCACTGGAACCGATACCAGACCTTGACCCCAGACCCGGATCAGACCCAGAACCAGGATCTAACCCAGAACCAGCACCGGAACCGATACCAGACCTTGACCCCGGATTCAGATCGGACCCAGAACCAGGCTCAGCCCCAGACCCGATACGCGGATCCAACCCAAACCACGGCTGAAGATCCCGGTAACCCCTCACTCCCTCCCCACAGCCCCGTAGATTCGGCTGCAGGCCCTGAACTTCCCCCTCCCACCACTAGGGGCCCCCCTCCAGGGCAGCCACGTGGGGGGGGGTCCCCAGCATAAGCCTGAGCCCCTCCCCTGAAACTCCTCCCCCCCCCCCAGGAACATGGGGTGGTCAGGATAATGGTGAAGCCCTGGAGCAAGAAATGAACATCCACAGCCCCCCCATCCACCCGGCCCCCCCCCCGGCTCCTGAGAATATGGGGGAGCGGGGGGGGGGGCCATATGGCGCTGGGCTGGCGAGAAAAAGAAGGCGGCGGGGGAGGGCAAACGAGGTCGCGACGCAGCACGAAACGCATCCCCCCATCCGACCGTCCATCCGTCCATCCAACCGAAAACCTTCCTCCATCCCTCCATCCATCCGAACGAATCCCCCCATCCGACCGTCCATCCGTCCATCCAACCGAAAACCTTCCTCCATCCCTCCATCCATCCGAACGAATCCCCCCATCCGACCGTCCGTCCATCCAACCGAAAACCTTCCTCCATCCCTCCGTCCATCAGAACACATCCCCCATCCAACCGTCCGTCCATCCGTCCATCCAACCGAAAACCTTCCTCCATCCCTCCGTCCATCCGAACGCATCCCCCCATCCGACCGTCCATCCATCCAACTAAAAACCTTCTTCCATCCCTCCGTCCATCAGAACACATCCCCCATCCAACCGTCCGTCCATCCATCCATCCAACCGAAAACCTTCCTCCATCCCTCCGTCCATCCGAACGCATCCCCCCATCCGACCGTCCATCCGTCCATCCAACCGAAAACCTTCCTCCATCCCGCCGTCCATCCGAACGCAACACCCCATCCGACCGTCCGTCCATCTGTCCATCCAACCGAAAACCTTCCTCCATCCCTCCATCCATCCGAACGAATCCCCCCATCCGACCGTCCGTCCATCCAACTGAAAACCTTCTTCCATCCCTCCGTCCAGCAGAACACATCCCCCATCCGACCGTCCGTCCATCCATCCATCCATCCAACCGAAAACCTTCCTCCATCCCGCCGTCCATCTGAACGCAACACCCCATCCGACCGTCCGTCCATCTGTCCATCCAACCAAAAACCTTCCTCCATCCCTCCATCCATCCGAACGAATCCCCCCATCCGACCGTCCGTCCATCCAACCGAAAACCTTCTTCCATCCCTCCATCCATCCGAACACATCCCCCCATCCGACCGTCCGTCCGTCCATCCAACCGAAAACCTTCCTCCATCCCTCCGTCCATCCGAACGCATCCCCCCATCCGACCGTCCGTCCATCCGTCCATCCAACCGAAAACCTTCCTCCATCCCTCCGTCCATCAGAACACATCCCCCCATCCGACCGTCCATCCATCCAACTAAAAACCTTCTTCCATCCCTCCGTCCATCAGAACACATCCCCCATCCAACCGTCCGTCCATCCGTCCATCCAACCGAAAACCTTCCTCCATCCCGCCGTCCATCTGAACGCAACACCCCATCCGACCGTCCGTCCATCTGTCCATCCAACCAAAAACCTTCCTCCATCCCTCCATCCATCCGAACGAATCCCCCCATCCGACCGTCCGTCCATCCAACTGAAAATCTTCTTCCATCCCTCCATCCATCCGAACACATCCCCCCATCTGTCCATCCATCCATCCAACCGAAAACCTTCCTCCATCCCTCCGTCCATCCGAACGCATCCCCCCATCCGACCGTCCATCCATCCAACTAAAAACCTTCTTCCATCCCTCCGTCCATCAGAACACATCCCCCATCCAACCGTCCGTCCATCCGTCCATCCAACCGAAAACCTTCCTCCATCCCGCCGTCCATCTGAACGCAACACCCCATCCGACCGTCCGTCCATCTGTCCATCCAACCAAAAACCTTCCTCCATCCCTCCATCCATCCGAACGAATCCCCCCATCCGACCGTCCGTCCATCCAACTGAAAATCTTCTTCCATCCCTCCATCCATCCGAACACATCCCCCCATCTGTCCATCCATCCATCCAACCGAAAACTTTCCTCCATCCCTCCGTCCATCCGAACGCATCCCCCCATCCGACCGTCCGTTCGTCCATCCAACTGAAAACCTTCCTCCATCCCTCCGTCCATCCGAACACCCCCCCCATCCGACCGTCCGTCCATCCGTCCATCCAACCAAAAACCTTCCTCCATCCCTCCATCCATCCGAACACATCCCCCCATCCGACCGTCCGTCCATCCGTCCATCCAACCAAAAACCTTCCTCCATCCCTCCATCCATCCGAGCACATCCCCCATCCGACTGTCCGTCCATCCGTCCATCCAACCGAAAACTTTCCTCCATCCCTCGGTCCATCCGAACACATCCCCCATCCGACTGTCCGTCCATCCGTCCATCCAACCGAAAACTTTCCTCCATCCCTCCGTCCATCCAAACACATCCCCCATCCGACTGTCCGTCCATCCGTCCATCCAACCGAAAACTTTCCTCCATCCCTCCGTCCATCCGAACACATCCCCCATCCGACTGTCTGTCCATCCGTCCATCCAACCAAAAACCTTCCTCCATCCCTCGGTCCATCCGAACACATCCCCCCATCCGACTGTCCGTCCATCCGTCCATCCAACCGAAAACCTTCCTCCATCCCTCGGTCCATCCGAACACATCCCCCATCCGACTGTCCGTCCATCCGTCCATCCAACCGAAAACTTTCCTCCATCCCTCCGTCCATCCGAACACATCCCCCATCCGACTGTCCGTCCATCCGTCCATCCAACCGAAAACTTTCCTCCATCCCTCCGTCCATCCGAACACATCCCCCATCCGACTGTCTGTCCATCCGTCCATCCAACCAAAAACCTTCCTCCATCCCTCCGTCCATCCGAACACATCCCCCCATCCGACCGTCCATCCATCCGTCCGAAAACCTCCATCCCTCCGTCCATCCGAACACATCCCCCCATCCGACCGACCATCCATCCGTCCATCCAACCGAAAACGTTCCTCCATCCCTCCGTCCATCCGAACACATCCCCCCATCCGACCGTCCGTCCATCCGTTCGTCCAAAAACCTCCCTCCCTCAATCCATCTGTCCATCCGAACGCATCCCCCCATCCGACCGTCCGTCCATCCGACCGACAACCTCCATCCCTCCATCCATTGAACGCATCCCCCCATCCGACCGTCTGTCCATCCATCCGTCCGAAAACCTCCCTCCATCCGTCCGTCCATCCAAACACATCCCCCCATCCGACCGTCCGTCCATCCAACCGAAAACCTTCCTCCATCCTTCCGTCCATCCGAACGCATCCCCCCATCTGACCGTCCATCCATCCGGTCATCCGAAAATCTCCCTCCATCCGTCCATCCGTCCATCCAAACACATCCCCCCATCCGACCGTCCGTCCATCTGACCGACAACCTCCATCCCTCCGTCCATCGAATGCATCCCCCCATCCGACCGTCTGTCCATCCATCCATCTGAAAACCTCCCTCCATCCAACCATCCGTCCATCCAAATGCATCCCCCCATCCGACCGTCCATCCATCCGTCCGAAAACCTCCCTCCATCCCTCCGTCCATCCGAACACATCCCCCCATCCGACCGTCCATCCATCCGTCCGAAAACCTCCCTCCATCCCTCCGTCCATCCGAACACATCCCCCCATCTGACCGTCCATCCATCCGGTCATCCGAAAATCTCCCTCCATCCTTCCATCCGTCCATCCAAACACATTCCCCCATCCGACCGTCCGTCCATCCGACTGACAACCTCCATCCCTCCGTCCATCGAACGCATCCCCCCATCCGCCCGTCTGTCCATCCATCCATCTGAAAACCTCCCTCCCTCCATCCATCCGTCCATCCAAATGCATCCCCCCCATCCGACCGTCCATCCATCCGTCCGAAAACCTCCCTCTATCCGTCCGTCCATCCGAACGCATCCCCCCATCCGACCGTCCATCCATCCGTCCGAAAACCTCCCTCCATCCCTCTGTCCATCCGAACACATCCCCCCATCCGACCGTCCATCCATCCATCCAAAAACCTCCCTCCATCCGTCCGTCCATCCGAACACATCCCCCCATCCGACTGTCCGTCCATCCATCCGTCCGAAAACCTCCCTCCATCCCTCTGTCCATCCGAACGCATCCCCCCGTCCGACCGTCCGTCCATCCATCCGTCCGAAAACCTCCCTCCATCCCTCTGTCCATCCGAACACATCCCCCCATCCGACTGTCCGTCCATCCATCCGTCCGAAAACCTTCCTCCATCCGTCCGTCCATCCGAACACATTCCCCCGTCCGACCGTCCGTCCGTCCAAAAACCTCCCTTCATCCGACCGTCCATCTGAACGCATCCCCCTATCCGACCGTCCGTCCATCCGTCCGAAAACCTCTCTCCATCCCTCCGTCCATCCGAACGCATCCCCCCATCCGACCGTCCGTCCATCCATCCGAAAACCTCCATCCCTCCGTCCATCCGAACGAATCCCACCTTCCGACCGTCCATCCATCCGTCCGTTCATTCGAATGCATCCCCCCATCCAACCGTCTCTCCATCCGTCCGAAAACCTCCCTCCATCCGTCCGTCCATCCGAACGCATCCCCTCATCCGACCGTCCGTCCATCCGTCCATCAATCCGTTCGTCCGAAAACCTCCCTCCATCCCTCCGTCCATCCGAACACATCCCCCCATCCGATTGTCCGTCCATCTGTCCATCCAAAAACCTCCCTCCATCCATCTGAACGCATCCCCCCATCCGACCGTCCGTCCATCCGACCGACAACCTCCATCCCTCCATCCATTGAACGCATCCCCCCATCCGACCGTCTGTCCATCCATCCGTCCGAAAACCTCCCTCCATCCGTCCGTCCATCCAAACACATCCCCCCATCCGACCGTCCGTCCATCCAACCGAAAACCTTCCTCCATCCTTCCGTCCATCCGAACGCATCCCCCCATCTGACCGTCCATCCATCCGGTCATCCGAAAATCTCCCTCCATCCGTCCATCCGTCCATCCAAACACATCCCCCCATCCGACCGTCCGTCCATCTGACCGACAACCTCCATCCCTCCGTCCATCGAATGCATCCCCCCATCCGACCGTCTGTCCATCCATCCATCTGAAAACCTCCCTCCATCCAACCATCCGTCCATCCAAATGCATCCCCCCATCCGACCGTCCATCCATCCGTCCGAAAACCTCCCTCCATCCCTCCGTCCATCCGAACACATCCCCCCATCCGACCGTCCATCCATCCGTCCGAAAACCTCCCTCCATCCCTCCGTCCATCCGAACACATCCCCCCATCTGACCGTCCATCCATCCGGTCATCCGAAAATCTCCCTCCATCCTTCCATCCGTCCATCCAAACACATTCCCCCATCCGACCGTCCGTCCATCCGACTGACAACCTCCATCCCTCCGTCCATCGAACGCATCCCCCCATCCGCCCGTCTGTCCATCCATCCATCTGAAAACCTCCCTCCCTCCATCCATCCGTCCATCCAAATGCATCCCCCCCATCCGACCGTCCATCCATCCGTCCGAAAACCTCCCTCTATCCGTCCGTCCATCCGAACGCATCCCCCCATCCGACCGTCCATCCATCCGTCCGAAAACCTCCCTCCATCCCTCTGTCCATCCGAACACATCCCCCCATCCGACCGTCCATCCATCCATCCAAAAACCTCCCTCCATCCGTCCGTCCATCCGAACACATCCCCCCATCCGACTGTCCGTCCATCCATCCGTCCGAAAACCTCCCTCCATCCCTCTGTCCATCCGAACGCATCCCCCCGTCCGACCGTCCGTCCATCCATCCGTCCGAAAACCTCCCTCCATCCCTCTGTCCATCCGAACACATCCCCCCATCCGACTGTCCGTCCATCCATCCGTCCGAAAACCTTCCTCCATCCGTCCGTCCATCCGAACACATTCCCCCGTCCGACCGTCCGTCCGTCCAAAAACCTCCCTTCATCCGACCGTCCATCTGAACGCATCCCCCTATCCGACCGTCCGTCCATCCGTCCGAAAACCTCTCTCCATCCCTCCGTCCATCCGAACGCATCCCCCCATCCGACCGTCCGTCCATCCATCCGAAAACCTCCATCCCTCCGTCCATCCGAACGAATCCCACCTTCCGACCGTCCATCCATCCGTCCGTTCATTCGAATGCATCCCCCCATCCAACCGTCTCTCCATCCGTCCGAAAACCTCCCTCCATCCGTCCGTCCATCCGAACGCATCCCCTCATCCGACCGTCCGTCCATCCGTCCATCAATCCGTTCGTCCGAAAACCTCCCTCCATCCCTCCGTCCATCCGAACACATCCCCCCATCCGATTGTCCGTCCATCTGTCCATCCAAAAACCTCCCTCCATCCATCTGAACGCATCCCCCCATCCGACCGTCTGTCCATCCAAAAACCTTCCTCCATCCGTCCGTCCATCCGAACGCATCTCCCCATCCGACCATCCATCCCTCTGAAAACCTCCCTCCATTCTTCTGTCCGTAAACATCCCCCATCCGACCGTCCGTCCATCCAACCGAAAACCTCCCTCCATCCGTCCCTCCCTCCGTCTGAACGCATCCCCCCATTCAACGTCCGTCCATCCAACCGTCTGTCCATCCATCTGTCCATCCGAAAACCTCCCTCCATCCCTCCGTCCATCTGAACGCATCCCCCCATCCAACCGTCCGTCCTTCCAAAAACCTTCCTCCATCCATCCATCCATCTGAATGCATCCCCCCGTCCAACGTCCGTCCATCCAACCATCTGTCCATCCGTACGTCCGTGCGAAAACCTCCCTCCATCCGTCTGTCCATCCAAACGCTTCCCGCCATCCAACCGTCCGTCTGAAATTCTCCCTCCCTCCATCCGTCTGAAAACATCCCCCATCCGTCCAAACGCATCCCCCCATCCAACATCCATCCATCCAACCGTCTGTCCATCCATCCGTCCGTGCGAAAACCTCCCTCCATCCGACTGTCCATCCGAATGCTTCCCCCATCTGACCATCCCTCCGTCCATCAGAACGCATCCCCCCATCCGACCGTCCGAAAATCTCCCCCATCCGTCCACAAACCTTCCCCCATCCGACCGTCCATCTGTCCATCTGTCCGAACGCATCCCTCCCCATCCATCCTTCCATCCGTCCACCCCTCCGTCCGTCTGTTCTCATCCCTCCATCCGTGCATCTGTACATATCCCTCCGTTCACCCATACCCATCCCTCCATCCGTCCACCCCTACGCGCCCCTCCGTCTATCTGTACGCATCCCTTCCTCCATCCCTCCATCCGTGCCCGTACATCCCTCCAGCCATCCCATCCGTTCACCCCTACACACTCCTCCGTCCAACTCTACGCATCCCTCCATCTGTCCTTCCATCTGCACCCCTCCATCCATCAGTTCTCTCTCTATCCATCCTCCATCTGTGCCCATCCATTCGTCCATCCGTACCCCACCCCGATCGCCCCCGGTCTGCCCCATTTCCTGCCACTCCACCCCCCAGGCAGGCGGGGGGCACCACCCTCTGGGGCAGGGCCTTTCCGTGAGCCACATGGTGCCCCCTAGTGCCCCCACAGGCCAACCCCGCCGGCTGGGGGAGAGCGCCCCCCCCACCCCACTCCCTGCCCCACGGCGCCCCCTAGCGCCACCCTGAGGCCAGCCCGGCCTGCCAGGGGGGAGCGCCCCCTGCTGACCCTCCCCAGACAGGGCGCCGAGCATCCTGGGAAGGCAAGCGGCACGTTCGGCCTTTCCTTAAATAATTCCTCGTTATCCCCGGTTGCCATGGCAGTGGTGACACAGAAATGGATGACGGAAGTCGGGGTGGGTGGGGGGAGCATTTCAGGCATGGGGGGGAGTGGGGGCGATGGGGGGGAGGGGAAGAACAGGTCGTGAAAGGGGACAGAGATGGAGAGAGGGAAGGAGGGATGGTGGAAATGAAAGTGAAAGAGAGAGAGAGAGAGAGAGAGAGAGAGAGAGAGAGAGAGACCCCCCCCCACTTCCAGACCGAGATCCAGGCCCTGTCCAGACCCTCCCCCAACCAAGTGAAGGGGGAGGAGCCCCCCCCCCCCCACTGCATCTCTCACCACTAGGCCGCTCCACCAGGAGAGCGAAGCCACCAGGGGGAACAAAACATCTGGTTGAGATACAGAGCCCCCCCAGGAGCAGGGCTGGGGGTCCCGCCGACATCTAGGGTACAAGGCGGGATTGGGGGCAGGAGGGGTGAGTCTGGAGGGGGTGCAAGGGAGTTCTTTTGGGGCACAAAAAGGTAGAAGGCAGGAGTGGGGATTCGGGTCCGGAGGGACATTTTAGGGTGAAGGTTAAAGGTCAGAGCTCCGGTTTGGGGTTAGATAGAGATTTTAGAGGCGAGATGATGGGGTTAGAGGTCCGGGATTGGGGGTGATACGTCACCCAAACACATCTCGGGATATCAACACAGCCGTGAGAACCCCGGAAAAATACACCCCCCGATCCCCCACCCCCCAATGACGCATCTAAAGACCCACATCCAGATCCCCCAACCCCTAGTGACCCCTCTCCAGAACATACCTCCACATCCCCCATCCCCCAATGACCCCTCTCCAGAACATACCTCCACATCCCCCATCCCCCAATGACCCCTCTCCAGAACATACCTCCACATCCACCATCCCCCAATGACCCCTCTCCAGAACATACCTCCCCATCCCCCATCCCCCAGTGACCCCTCTCCAGAACGTACCTCCAGATCCACCATCCCCCAGTGACCCCTCTCCAGAACATACCTCCACATCCACCATCCCCCAATGACCCCTCTCCAGAACATACCTCCCCATCCCCCATCCCCCAGTGACCCCTCTCCAGAACATACCTCCACATCCCCCATCCCCCAATGACCCCTCTCCAGAACATACCTCCACATCCACCATCCCCCAGTGACCCCTCTCCAGAACATACCTCCACATCCACCATCCCCCAGTGACCCCTCTCCAGAACGTACCTCCACATCCCCCATCCACCAGTGACCCCTCTCCAGAACGTACCTCCATATCCACCATCCCCCAATGACCCCTCTCCAGAACATACCTCCACATCCACCATCCCCCAATGACCCCTCTCCAGAACGTACCTCCAGATCCACCATCCCCCAGTGACCCCTCTCCAGAACATACCTCCACATCCACCATCCCCCAATGACCCCTCTCCAGAACATACCTCCCCATCCCCCATCCCCCAGTGACCCCTCTCCAGAACATACCTCCACATCCCCCATCCCCCAATGACCCCTCTCCAGAACATACCTCCACATCCACCATCCCCCAGTGACCCCTCTCCAGAACATACCTCCACATCCACCATCCCCCAGTGACCCCTCTCCAGAACGTACCTCCACATCCCCCATCCACCAGTGACCCCTCTCCAGAACATACCTCCAGATCCACCATCCCCCAATGACCCCTCTCCAGAACATACCTCCACATCCCCCATCCCCCAATGACCCCTCTCCAGAACGTACCTCCAGATCCACCATCCCCCAGTGACCCCTCTCCAGAACATACCTCCACATCCCCCATCCCCCAATGACCCCTCTCCAGAACATACCTCCACATCCACCATCCCCCAATGACCCCTCTCCAGAACATACCTCCCCATCCCCCATCCCCCAGTGACCCCTCTCCAGAACATACCTCCCCATCCCCCATCCCCCAGTGACCCCTCTCCAGAACATACCTCCACATCCCACATCCCCCAATGACCCCTCTCCAGAACATACCTCCACATCCACCATCCCCCAGTGACCCCTCTCCAGAACGTACCTCCACATCCCCCATCCACCAGTGACCCCTCTCCAGAACATACCTCCATATCCACCATCCCCCAATGACCCCTCTCCAGAACATACCTCCACATCCACCATCCCCCAATGACCCCTCTCCAGAACATACCTCCACATCCCCCATCCCCCAGTGACCCCTCTCCAGAACATACCTCCATATCCACCATCCCCCAATGACCCCTCTCCAGAACATACCTCCACATCCCCCATCCCCCAATGACCCCTCTCCAGAACATACCTCCACATCCCCCATCCCCCAATGACCCCTCTCCAGAACATACCTCCACATCCCCCATCCCCCAGTGACCCCTCTCCAGAACGTACCTCCAGATCCACCATCCCCCAGTGACCCCTCTCCAGAACATACCTCCACATCCACCATCCCCCAATGACCCCTCTCCAGAACATACCTCCCCATCCCCCATCCCCCAGTGACCCCTCTCCAGAACATACCTCCACATCCCCCATCCCCCAATGACCCCTCTCCAGAACATACCTCCACATCCACCATCCCCCAGTGACCCCTCTCCAGAACATACCTCCACATCCACCATCCCCCAGTGACCCCTCTCCAGAACGTACCTCCACATCCCCCATCCACCAGTGACCCCTCTCCAGAACATACCTCCATATCCACCATCCCCCAATGACCCCTCTCCAGAACATACCTCCACATCCACCATCCCCCAATGACCCCTCTCCAGAACATACCTCCACATCCCCCATCCCCCAGTGACCCCTCTCCAGAACATACCTCCATATCCACCATCCCCCAATGACCCCTCTCCAGAACATACCTCCACATCCCCCATCCCCCAATGACCCCTCTCCAGAACATACCTCCACATCCCCCATCCCCCAATGACCCCTCTCCAGAACATACCTCCACATCCCCCATCCCCCAATGACCCCTCTCCAGAACATACCTCCACATCCCCATCCCCCAATGACCCCTCTCCAGAACATACCTCCACATCCCCCATCCCCCAGTGACCCCTCTCCAGAACATACCTCCACATCCCCCATCCCCCAATGACCCCTCTCCAGAACATACCTCCACATCCACCATCCCCCAATGACCCCTCTCCAGAACATACCTCCACATCCCCCATCCCCCAATGACCCCTCTCCAGAACATACCTCCACATCCCCCATCCCCCAATGACCCCTCTCCAGAACATACCTCCACATCCCCCATCCCCCAATGACCCCTCTCCAGAACATACCTCCACATCCCCCATCCCCCAATGACCCCTCTCCAGAACATACCTCCACATCCCCCATCCCCCAATGACCCCTCTCCAGAACATACCTCCACATCCCCCATCCCCCAATGACCCCTCTCCAGAACATACCTCCACATCCCCCATCCCCCAATGACCCCTCTCCAGAACATACCTCCACATCCCCCATCCCCCAATGACCCCTCTCCAGAACATACCTCCACATCCCCCATCCCCCAATGACCCCTCTCCAGAACATACCTCCACATCCCCCATCCCCCAATGACCCCTCTCCAGAACATACCTCCACATCCCCCATCCCCCAATGACCCCTCTCCAGAACATACCTCCACATCCACCATCCCCCAATGACCCCTCTCCAGAACATACCTCCACATCCCCCATCCCCCAGTGACCCCTCTCCAGAACATACCTCCACATCCCCCATCCCCCAATGACCCCTCTCCAGAACATACCTCCACATCCCCCATCCCCCAGTGACCCCTCTCCAGAACATACCTCCACATCCCCCATCCCCCAATGACCCCTCTCCAGAACATACCTCCACATCCCCCATCCCCCAATGACCCCTCTCCAGAACATACCTCCATATCCACCATCCCCCAATGACCCCTCTCCAGAACATACCTCCACATCCACCATCCCCCAGTGACCCCTCTCCAGAACATACCTCCACATCCCCCATCCCCCAATGACCCCTCTCCAGAACATACCTCCACATCCCCCATCCCCCAATGACCCCTCTCCAGAACATACCTCCACATCCCCCATCCCCCAATGACCCCTCTCCAGAACATACCTCCACATCCCCCATCCCCCAATGACCCCTCTCCAGAACATACCTCCACATCCCCCATCCCCCAATTACCCCTCTCCAGAACATACCTCCACATCCCACATCCCCCACTGACCCCTCTCCAGAACATACCTCCACATCCACCATCCCCCAGTGACCCCTCTCCAGAACATACCTCCACATCCCCCATCCCCCAATGACCCCTCTCCAGAACATACCTCCAGATCCACCATCCCCCACTGACAACTCTCCAGAACATACCTCCACATCCCCCATCCCCCAATGACCCCTCTCCAGAACATACCTCCACATCCCCCATCCCCCAATGACCCCTCTCCAGAACATACCTCCACATCCCCCATCCCCCAATGACCCCTCTCCAGAACATACCTCCACATCCACCATCCCCCAATGACCCCTCTCCAGAACATACCTCCACATCCCACATCCCCCATTGACCCCTCTCCAGAACATACCTCCACATCCCCCATCCCCCAATGACCCCTCTCCAGAACGTACCTCCACATCCCCCATCCCCCAATGACCCCTCTCCAGAACATACCTCCACATCCACCATCCCCCAGTGACCCCTCTACAGAACATACCTCCACATCCCCCATCCCCCAATGACCCCTCTCCAGAACATACCTCCACATCCCACATCCCCCAGTGACCCCTCTCCAGAACATACCTCCAGATCCACCATCCCCCAATGACCCCTCTCCAGAACATACCTCCACATCCCCCATCCCCCAATGACCCCTCTCCAGAACGTACCTCCACATCCCCCATCCCCCAATGACCCCTCTCCAGAACATACCTCCACATCCCCCATCCCCCAATGACCCCTCTCCAGAACATACCTCCACATCCCCCATCCCCCAATGACCCCTCTCCAGAACATACCTCCACATCCCCCATCCCCCAATGACCCCTCTCCAGAACATACCTCCACATCCCCCATCCCCCAATGACCCCTCTCCAGAACATACCTCCACATCCCCCATCCCCCAATGACCCCTCTCCAGAACATACCTCCACATCCCACATCCCCCATTGACCCCTCTCCAGAACATACCTCCACATCCACCATCCCCCAGTGACCCCTCTCCAGAACATACCTCCACATCCCCCATCCCCCAATGACCCCTCTCCAGAACATACCTCCAGATCCACCATCCCCCACTGACAACTCTCCAGAACATACCTCCACATCCCCCATCCCCCAATGACCCCTCTCCAGAACATACCTCCACATCCCCCATCCCCCAATGACCCCTCTCCAGAACATACCTCCACATCCCCCATCCCCCAATGACCCCTCTCCAGAACATACCTCCACATCCACCATCCCCCAATGACCCCTCTCCAGAACATACCTCCACATCCCACATCCCCCATTGACCCCTCTCCAGAACATACCTCCACATCCCCCATCCCCCAATGACCCCTCTCCAGAACGTACCTCCACATCCCCCATCCCCCAATGACCCCTCTCCAGAACGTACCTCCACATCCACCATCCCCCAGTGACCCCTCTACAGAACATACCTCCACATCCCCCATCCCCCAATGACCCCTCTCCAGAACATACCTCCACATCCCACATCCCCCAGTGACCCCTCTCCAGAACATACCTCCAGATCCACCATCCCCCAATGACCCCTCTCCAGAACATACCTCCACATCCCCCATCCCCCAATGACCCCTCTCCAGAACGTACCTCCACATCCCCCATCCCCCAATGACCCCTCTCCAGAACATACCTCCATATCCACCATCCCCCAATGACCCCTCTCCAGAACATACCTCCACATCCCCCATCCCCCAATGACCCCTCTCCAGAACATACCTCCACATCCCCCATCCCCCAATGACCCCTCTCCAGAACATACCTCCACATCCCCCATCCCCCAATGACCCCTCTCCAGAACATACCTCCACATCCACCATCCCCCAATGACCCCTCTCCAGAACATACCTCCACATCCCCCATCCCCCAATGACCCCTCTCCAGAACATACCTCCATATCCACCATCCCCCAATGACCCCTCTCCAGAACATACCTCCACATCCCCCATCCCCCAATGACCCCTCTCCAGAACATACCTCCACATCCCCCATCCCCCAGTGACCCCTCTCCAGAACATACCTCCACATCCACCATCCCCCAATGACCCCTCTCCAGAACATACCTCCACATCCCCCATCCCCCAGTGACCCCTCTCCAGAACATACCTCCACATCCACCATCCCCCAATGACCCCTCTCCAGAACATACCTCCACATCCACCATCCCCCAGTGACCCCTCTCCAGAACATACCTCCACATCCACCATCCCCCAGTGACCCCTCTCCAGAACATACCTCCACATCCCCCATCCCCCAATGACCCCTCTCCAGAACATACCTCCACATCCCCCATCCCCCAGTGACCCCTCTCCAGAACATACCTCCACATCCCCCATCCCCCAATGACCCCTCTACAGAACATACCTCCACATCCCCCAATAACCCCTCTCCAGAACATACCTCCACATCCCCCATCCCCCAATGACCCCTCTCCAGAACATACCTCCACATCCCCCATCCCCCAATGACCCCTCTCCAGAACAT
Source organism: Sternotherus odoratus (assembly GCA_032164245.1). Taxonomy (NCBI): domain Eukaryota; kingdom Metazoa; phylum Chordata; order Testudines; family Kinosternidae; genus Sternotherus; species Sternotherus odoratus. Next base: position 368,777 of record JAVMKO010000062.1, read on the forward strand.
ACCTCCACATCCACCATCCCCCAATGACCCCTCTCCAGAACATACCTCCACATCCCCCATCCCCCAGTGACCCCTCTCCAGAACATACCTCCAGATCCACCATCCCCCAATGACCCCTCTCCAGAACATACCTCCACATCCCCCATCCCCCAATGACCCCTCTCCAGAACATACCTCCACATCCCCCATCCCCCAATGACCCCTCTCCAGAACATACCTCCACATCCCCCATCCCCCAATGACCCCTCTCCAGAACATACCTCCACATCCCCCATCCCCCAATGACCCCTCTCCAGAACATACCTCCACATCCCCCATCCCCCAATGACCCCTCTCCAGAACATACCTCCACATCCCCCATCCCCCAATGACCCCTCTCCAGAACATACCTCCACATCCACCATCCCCCAATGACCCCTCTCCAGAACATACCTCCACATCCCCCATCCCCCAGTGACCCCTCTCCAGAACATACCTCCACATCCCCCATCCCCCAATGACCCCTCTCCAGAACATACCTCCACATCCCCCATCCCCCAATGACCCCTCTCCAGAACATACCTCCAGATCTTAATCCAGAAATTATCCCGCTATCTTTCCTTTCCCCCTTCCACTCTAATTCTCTTCCCCCTCCAGTCACCCAATTCCGTCTGCCCCAAATCAATTCACCTCCCGCCCCGCGTCCTGCCCTCCGAATTAACACACACACACACACACACTCACAATCACTCACACAATGATTAGCACTGAGTTCACCCCATCGAGCAGGGTGAACCCACCCTCCTCTCCCCCCCCATCACCAGGTCCGGACCCCCACCGGAGCATCAACACCGGGGTTAGGGCCTAGCTAGGGAGCTACACACCACCGGAGAGACCAGCCACAGCCGTGCAGACCCACACAGACGTCCGCACAACGTGGCACACAGAACCAGAGCCAGCCATACAGTCGGTTCACACACACAGACACCCAGACACACACAGTCACAGCTGTCCGTACGGCGGTCCACGCACATGCTGCCACCACACACACACACACACACACACACACGTATACACACATCTGACAACACGTGCATGACCCCACATTCCCACGCTCTACGCACGCACAAACGCACCCCGCGCACACTCACCCCCCCCAAAAAAAAATAGTCACAACCGCATGTGAACCCAGATTCACACACACGGAACATGGAAATAGTCACAACCGCACGTGAACACAAGTACACACACACACAGAGACACACACGCACTGTCACAAGTACACACACACACACACACACACACACAGTCACAGCTGTCCGTACGGCGGTCCACGCACATGCTGCCACCACACACTCACACACAAAACCACAATCATCCCTACAACCATCCATCCCTCCGAGAGGCATCCATACAGCCGTTCACACACACACACACACACACAGAGATCCACACACAGCTGCAGCCCCACGCACACACAACCACACACGAACACACGCAGCCCCCTTCACCTGCGTTCCCACCTCTTCCCACTCCCCCCACACGCCTGCCAGGCACACCTGGGTCTATGACACACACATGGGGCACCCGACACCCCCTCCTTTCACACCGGCCCCACTTGTCCCCACCCCGGGCAAGGTCCCGCCCCCCCCCCGGGGGACCCCTAACCACGTGCTCAGAGGTGCCCCCCCCCCGCTCTCTGGCACCCATCAGCTGCTCTCGGCCCTCTGTCTTCACACACACACACACACACACACACCAGTAGGGGGCAGCACGGTCACTCACACACACACGTGTATACACACGTCTGACAACACGTGCTTGACCCCACATTCCTACGCACGCACAAACGCACCCCGCGCACACTCACCCCCCCACAAAAATAGTCACAACCATATGTGAACCCAGATTCACACACATGGAACACAGAAATAGTCACAACCGCCCGTGAACACGAGTACACACACACACTTACAACACAAAAATAGTCACAACCGCATGTGAACACAAGTACACACACACACTTACAACACAAAAATAGTCACAACCGCCCATGAACACAAGTACACACACACAACACAAAAATAGTCATAACCGCACGTGAACACTAATACACACACACACACTGAACACAAAATAGCCACAACCACATGTGCACACAAACACACCCAAAATAGTCACAACCACAAGTGAACACAAATCTATACACAATGAACACAAAAATAGCCACAGCCACATGTGAACACAAATATACACACACACGGAACACAAAAATAGTCACAACCGCATGAGAACACAAGTACACACACACACTTACAACACAAAAATAGTCATAACCGCATGTGAACACTAATACACACACACACTGAACACAAAATAGCCACAACCACATGTGCACACAAACACACCCAAAATAGTCACAACCACAAGTGAACACAAATCTATACACAATGAACACAAAAATAGCCACAGCCACATGTGAACACAAATACACACACACGGAACACAAAAATAGTCACAGACTCACACAGCACACACACACACACACAAATACACACACACACTGTACAAGTGCTCACATACACACTGTAGACACACACACAGCCCCCCACCCCACCCCACAAGTACATTGGGCGCAGACACCACAATTTCACACCCACACACACCCACACACACAGCCCGGGGAGCTAACATGCCGGGTGGGTTTTTTGCAAGGAGCCCTGACCCCCCTCCCCGTGCCCCACCGGCTGTGGGGCATTCGGCGGAGAAAGCCCCCCAGCTGCCCCCAAATTGGGGGCAGGGGTGTGATGCGCAGACACTCACACACACACACACACCGGGCCCATCCAACCTCCGACCAGTAGGGGCAGCACACAGGGAAGAAGCGAGTGTGGGAGGACTGGCTAGGCAGTGGGGAGCCCCATAGAGACCCCCCCAGGACCCCTCACAGCCCCATAGAGACCCCCCCAGAACCCCTCACAGCCCCATAGAGACCCCCCCAGAACCCCTCACAGCCCATAGAGAGCCTCCAGCACCCCCAGACCCATAGAGACCCCCCAGAACCCCTCACAGCCCCATAGAGACCCCCCCAGAACCCCTCACAGCCCATAGAGAGCCTCCAGCACCCCCAGACCCATAGAGACCCCCCAGAACCCCTCACAGCCCCATAGAGACCCCCCCAGAACCCCTCACAGCCCATAGAGAGCCTCCAGCACCCCCAGACCCATAGAGACCCCCCAGAACCCCTCACAGCCCCATAGAGACCCCCCCAGAACCCCTCACAGCCCATAGAGAGCCTCCAGCACCCCCCAGACCCATAGAGAGCCCCTAGCAACCCCCCCCCACTGCCCCATAGAGGACATCCAGCCTCCCGCCATTGAGCCTACAGGGCCCCCCTCACAATGCTATTCAGAGCCCCAGCCCCATAGAGAGACCCCCAGGATCTCCCAGCCCCATAGAGAGACCCCCAGGATCTCCCAGCCCCATAGAGAGCCCCCCTGCAGCCCCCCACAGCAAGCCCCCAAGACCTGCCAACCCCATAGAGAACCCCACATCCTCCCAGCCCCATAGAGAGTCCTGCACCCCCCATAGCCCCATAGAGAGCCCACAGGCCTCTGGAGACCTCCCCCCCCCAAACCAACACCATGGAGACTCTGAAACCCCTCCCCCCCACACACACACATCACCATGGAAACCCCCCCTAGCCCCCCCAGCATCCTGGAGACCCCCAACCCCATACAGAGACCCCAGGCCTCCCCAGCCCCATAGAAAGCCCTGGGGGTGCCCAGGACTGGAGAGACCAGCCCCCCCCCACCCCGTCAATATAATGGAGACCCCAAGTCCTGCCCGATCACCATAGAAACCCCCCAGGCCTCCAGAGACACCCCCAGATCACGATGGGGAACCCCCCATCACCATGGAAACCCTGAGCCCCCCCAGATCACGATGGAGACCCCCAGGAACCCCCCCCATCACCATGGAAACCCTCAGTCCCCCCCAGATCACGATGGAGACCCCCAGGAACCCACCCCCCCATCACCATGGAAACCCTCAGTCCCCCCCCAGGGACACCCCCAGACCATCACGGAGCCCCCCTCCAACCCACAGCACCACGGAGACCCCCCCAAACCTCCCACATCCCCCCCAGAGGCCCCCCCACATCCCCAGGGAGACCCCAGACGCCCCCCCGGTCCAACAGAGACTCCCCATCTCCACAGAGACCCCCCCAGCCCCCCAGAAACTCCCCATCTCCACAGAGACCCCCCCGCCCCCCAGAGACCCCCCCACATCCCCAGGGAGACCCCGAGCGCCCCCCCATCCCACGGAGACCCCCCAAACCTCCCCCGCCCCCCAGAGACCCCCACATCCCCAGGGAGACCCCGACCGCCCCCCCCATCCCACGGAGACCCCCCAAACCTCCCCCCGCCCCCCAGAGACCCCCACATCCCCAGGGAGACCCCGAGCGCCCCCCCATCCCACGGAGACCCCCCAAACCTCCCCCCGCCCCCCAGAGACCCCCCCACATCCCCAGGGAGACCCAGAGCGCCCCCCCGGTTCCCCAGAGACCCCCCCAAACCTCCCCCCGCCCCCCAGAGACCCCCTCACATCCCCAGGGAGACCCCGAGCGCCCCCCTCCATCTCCACAGAGACCCCCCAACCCCCCCGCCCCCGAGAGCCCCCCCCAGGTCCCACGAGGACCCCCCCGGCCCCCCCCCCGGCCCCCCCTTACCTTGGTGGTGACTATACAGAGACAGTCCATGGCCGGGGAGGAGGGAGCCGCTGCCCCGGGGGGGTCCCCAGCACATCAGATCTTCCGGGGGGCCGGGGAAGGAATTGCCCCCCACTCGCCTTCAATTGCCCCCCCTCCTCCTCCTCCTCACGCAGGCAGCGCGCGGGGGCCCCCCCGCCCCACCGGCGCGCGGCGGCCGGCTCCCCCCCGGCGGTGCGGGCTGTGGGGGGGGGGGAGGCCGGAGGGAGAGACGGGGGGCTGGGGGGGGGAGGGCCGGGGAGGGGGGTGGGGGTGCGGGAGGAAGAAGGGACGGGGGGGCAGGCGGCCGGCGGAGGGGACGCGGAGCGCGGCGGACGAGGCAGGAAGGAGGGATGGAGGCAGGCGGCGGGCGGAGGAAGAGAGGGAGGGAAGGAGGGAGGGGAAGGGTGGGGACCGCGGGGGGGGAGCGGAGGGGGTGAAGGAAGAAGGGATGGAGGAAGGCAGCAGGCGGAGGAATGGGGGTGGTAGGAAGAAGGGATGGAGGAAGGCAGCAGGCGGAGGAATGGGGGGTGGTAGGAAGAAGGGACGGAGGAAGGCAGCAGGCGGAGGAATGGGGGGGTGATAGGAAGAAGGGATGGTGGAAGGCAGCAGGTGGAGGAATGGGGGGTGGTAGGAAGAAGGGATGGAGGAAGGCAGCACGCGGAGGAATGGGGGGTGGTAGGAAGAAGGGATGGAGGAAGGCAGCAGGCGGAGGAATGGGGGGTGGTAGGAAGAAGGGATGGAGGAAGGCAGCACGCGGAGGAATGGGGGGTGGTAGGAAGAAGGGATGGAGGAAGGCAGCAGGCGGAGGAATGGGGGTGAAGGAAGAAGGGATGGAGGAAGGCAGCAGGCGGAGGAATGGGGGGTGGAAGGAAGAAGGGATGGAGGAAGGCAGCAGGCGGAGGAATGGGGGGTGGTAGGAAGAAGGGATGGAGGAAGGCAGCACGCGGAGGAATGGGGGGTGAAGGAAGAAGGGATGGAGGAAGGCAGCAGGCGGAGGAATGGGGGTGGTAGGAAGAAGGGATGGAGGAAGGCAGCAGGCGGAGGAATGGGGGTGAAGGAAGAAGGGATGGAGGAAGGCAGCACGCGGAGGAATGGGCGGTGGAAGGAAGAAGGGATGGTGGAAGGCAGCAGGCGGAGGAATGGGGGGGTGAAGGAAGAAGGGATGGAGGAAGGCAGCAGGTGGAGGAATGGGGGGTGGTAGGAAGAAGGGATGGTGGAAGGCAGCAGGCGGAGGAATGGGGGTGGAAGGAAGAAGGGATGGAGGAAGGCAGCAGGCGGAGGAGTGGGGGTGGTAGGAAGAAGGGATGGAGGAAGGCAGCAGGCGGAGGAATGGGGGGTGGTAGGAAGAAGGGATGGAGGAAGGCAGCAGGCGGAGGAATGGGGGTGGTAGGAAGAAGGGATGGAGGAAGGCAGCAGGCAGAGGAATGGGGGGTGGTAGGAAGAAGGGATGGAGGAAGGCAGCAGGCGGAGGAATGGGGGGTGGTAGGAAGAAGGGATGGTGGAAGGCAGCAGGCGGAGGAATGGGGGGTGAAGGAAGAAGGGATGGAGGAAGGCAGCAGGCGGAGGAATGGGGGGTAGTAGGAAGAAGGGATGGAGGAAGGCAGCAGGCGGAGGAGTGGGGGGTGGTAGGAAGAAGGGATGGTGGAAGGCAGCAGGCGGAGGAATGGGGGGTGGTAGGAAGAAGGGATGGAGGAAGGCAGCAGGCGGAGGAATGGGGGTGGTAGGAAGAAGGGATGGAGGAAGGCAGCAGGCGGAGGAATGGGGGGGTGGTAGGAAGAAGGGATAGAGGAAGGCAGCAGGCGGAGGAATGGGGGTGGAAGGAAGAAGGGATGGAGGAAGGCAGCAGGCGGAGGAATGGGGGGTGATAGGAAGAAGGGATGGTGGAAGGCAGCAGGTGGAGGAATGGGGGGTGGAAGAAAGAAGGGATGGAGGAAGGCAGCAGGCGGAGGAATGGGGGGTGGTAGGAAGAAGGGATGGTGGAAGGCAGGAGGCAGAGGAATGGGGGGGGTGGTAGGAAGAAGGGATGGTGGAAGGCAGCAGGTGGAGGAATGGGGGGTGGTAGGAAGAAGGGATGGAGGAAGGCAGCAGGCGGAGGAATGGGGGGGTGGTAGGAAGAAGGGATGGAGGAAGGCAGCAGGCGGAGGAATGGGGGGTGGAAGGAAGAAGGGATGGAGGAAGGCAGGAGGCAGAGGAATGGGGGGTGATAGGAAGAAGGGATGGAGGAAGGCAGCACGCGGAGGAATGGGGGTGAAGGAAGAAGGGATGGAGGAAGGCAGGAGGCAGAGGAATGGGGGTGGAAGGAAGAAGGGATGGAGGAAGGCAGCAGGTGGAGGAATGGGGGGGTGGTAGGAAGAAGGGATGGAGGAAGGCAGCAGGCGGAGGAATGGGGGATGGTAGGAAGAAGGGATGGAGGAAGGCAGCAGGCGGAGGAATGAGGGGTGGTAGGAAGAAGGGATGGAGGAAGGCAGCACGCGGAGGAATGGGGGGTGGTAGGAAGAAGGGATGGAGGAAGGCAGGAGGCAGAGGAATGGGGGTGGAAGGAAGAAGGGATGGAGGAAGGCAGGAGGCAGAGGAATGGGGGTGGAAGGAAGAAGGGATGGAGGAAGGCAGCAGGTGGAGGAATGGGGGGGTGGTAGGAAGAAGGGATGGAGGAAGGCAGCAGGCGGAGGAATGGGGGGTGGTAGGAAGAAGGAATGGAGGAAGGCAGCAGGCGGAGGAATGGGGGGTGAAGGAAGAAGGGATGGAGGAAGGCAGCAGGTGGAGGAATGGGGGGTGGAAGGAAGAAGGGATGGTGGAAGGCAGCAGGCGGAGGAATGGGGGTGGTAGGAAGAAGGGATGGAGGAAGGCAGCAGGCGGAGGAATGGGGGTGGTAGGAAGAAGGGATGGAGGAAGGCAGCACACGGAGGAATGGGGGTGGGAGGAAGAAGGGATGGAAGAAGGCAGCAGGCGGAGGAATGGGGGTGAAGGAAGAAGGGATGGTGGAAGGCAGCAGGTGGAGGAATGGGGGTATGGTAGGAAGAAGGGATGGTGGAAGGCAGCAGGTGGAGGAATGGGGGGTGGTAGGAAGAAGGGATGGTGGAAGGCAGCAGGTGGAGGAATGGGGGGTGAAGGAAGAAGGGATGGAAGAAGGAAGCAGGCGGAAGAATGGGGGTGGAAGGAAGAAGAGATGGAGGAAGGCAGCAGGTGGAGGAATGGGGGGATGGTAGGAAGAAGGGATGGTGGAAGGCAGCACGTGGAGGAATGGGGTGGAAGGAAGAAGGGATGGAGGAAGGCAGCAGGTGGAGGAATGGGGGGATGGTAGGAAGAAGGGATGGTGGAAGGCAGCACGTGGAGGAATGGGGTGGAAGGAAGAAGGGATGGAGGAAGGCAGCAGGCGGAGGAATGGGGGGGTGAAGGAAGAAGGGATGGTGGAAGGCAGCAGGCAGAGGAATGGGGGGTGGTAGGAAGAAGGGATGGTGGAAGGCAGCAGGCGGAGGAATGGGGGGTGGTAGGAAGAAGGGATGGTGGAAGGCAGCACGTGGAGGAATGGGGGTGGTAGGAAGAAGGGATGGAGGAAGGCAGCAGGCGGAGGAATGGGGGGGAAGGAAGAAGGGATGGAGGAAGGCAGCAGGAGGAGGAATGGGGGGGGTAGGAAGAAGGGATGGAGGAAGGCAGCAGGCGGAGGAATGGGGGGGTGAAGGAAGAAGGGATGGTGGAAGGCAGCAGGCAGAGGAATGGGGGGTGGTAGGAAGAAGGGATGGTGGAAGGCAGCAGGCGGAGGAATGGGGGGTGGTAGGAAGAAGGGATGGTGGAAGGCAGCAGGTGGAGGAATGGGGGATGGTAGGAAGAAGGGATGGTGGAAGGCAGCAGGTGGAGGAATGGGGGGTGAAGGAAGAAGGGATGGTGGAAGGCAGCACGCGGAGGAATGGGGGGTGGAAGGAAGAAGGGATGGTGGAAGGCAGCAGGTGGAGGAATGGGGGGATGGTAGGAAGAAGGGATGGAAGAAGGAAGCAGGCGGAAGAATGGGGGTGGTAGGAAGAAGGGATGGAGGAAGGCAGCAGGCGGAGGAATGGGGGTGGAAGGAAGAACGGATGGAGGAAGGCAGCAGGTGGAGGAATGGGGGGATGGTAGGAAGAAGGGATGGTGGAAGGCAGCACGTGGAGGAATGGGGTGGAAGGAAGAAGGGATGGAGGAAGGCAGCAGGCGGAGGAATGGGGCTTGGAAGGAAGAAGGGATGGAGGAAGGCAGCATGCGGAGGAATGGGGGTGGTAGGAAGAAGGGATGGAGGAAGGCAGCAGGCGGAGGAATGGGGTGGTGGTAGGAAGAAGGGATGGAGGAAGGCAGCAGGCGGAGGAATGGGGGTGGAAGGAAGAAGGGATGGAGGAAGGCAGCAGGCGGAGGAATGGGGGTGGAAGGAAGAAGGGATGGAGGAAGGCAGCAGGCGGAGGAATGGGGATGGTAGGAAGAAGGGATGGAGGAAGGCAGCACGCGGAGGAATGGGGGTGGTAGGAAGAAGGGATGGAAGAAGGCAGCACGCGGAGGAATGGGGTGGAAGGAAGAAGGGATGGAGGAAGGCAGCAGGCGGAGGAATGGGGGTCGTAGGAAGAAGGGATGGAGGAAGGCAGCAGGCGGAGGAATGGGGGGGTGAAGGAAGAAGGGATGGTGGAAGGCAGCAGGCGGAGGAATGGGGGGGTGGTAGGAAGAAGGGATGGTGGAAGGCAGCAGGCGGAGGAATGGGGGGTGGTAGGAAGAAGGGATGGTGGAAGGCAGCAGGTGGAGGAGTGGGGGGTGGTAGGAAGAAGGGATGGAGGAAGGCAGCAGGCGGAGGAATGGGGGGTGGTAGGAAGAAGGGATGGAGGAAGACAGCACGCGGAGGAATGGGGGGGTGGTAGGAAGAAGGGATGGAGGAAGGC
>JAVMKO010000062.1:383397-391406 GCA_032164245.1 Sternotherus odoratus
ACGGACGGACGGACGGAGAGCTGTGTAGGGGGTGGGCAGACGGACGGATGGAGGGATGGACGGATGGACGGACAGAGAGCTGTGTACGGGGTGGACGGACGGAGGGAAGGATGGATATGGGGATGGATGGATGGACGGACGGACGGATGGATATGGGGATGGACGGACGGACGGATGGATATGGGGATGGACGGACGGATGGATATGGGGATGGACGGACGGATGGACGGACGGATGGACGGACGGACGGATATGGGGATGGACGGACGGATGGACGGACGGATATGGGGATGGACGGACGGATGGATATGGGGACGGACGGACGGACGGACGGATGGATATGGGGATGGACGGACGGATGGATATGGGGATGGACGGACGGATGGATATGGGGATGGACGGACAGATGGACGGACGGATGGACGGACGGACGGATATGGGGATGGACGGACGGATGGACGGACGGATATGGGGATGGACGGACGGATGGATATGGGGATGGACGGACGGACGGACGGATGGATATGGGGATGGACGGACGGATGGACGGACGGACATGGGGATGGACGGACGGATGGACGGACGGACATGGGGATGGACGGACGGATGGATATGGGGATGGACGGACGGACGGATATGGGGATGGACGGACGGATGGATATGGGGATGGACGGACGGACGGACGGATGGATATGGGGATGGACGGACGGATGGATATGAGGATGGACGGACGGACGGACGGATGGATATGGGGATGGACGGACGGATGGATATGGGGATGGACGGACGGATGGATATGGGGATGGACGGACGGATGGACGGACGGATGGACGGACGGACGGATATGGGGATGGACGGACGGATGGACAGACGGATATGGGGATGGACGGACGGATGGATATGGGGACGGACGGACGGACGGACGGATGGATATGGGGATGGACGGACGGATGGATATGGGGATGGACGGACGGATGGACGGACGGATGGACGGACGGACGGATATGGGGATGGACGGACGGATGGACGGACGGATATGGGGATGGACGGACGGATGGATATGGGGATGGACGGACGGACGGACGGATGGATATGGGGATGGACGGACGGATGGATATGAGGATGGACGGACGGATGGACGGACGGACGGACGGATATGGGGACGGACGGATGGATAGGGGGATGGACGGACGGACGGATGGATATGGGGAAGTACGGACGGATGGGCGGACGGACGGACGGATATGGGGATGGACGGACGGACGGATGGACGGACGGATATGGGGATGGACGGACGGATGGACGGACGGACGGACGGATATGGGGACGGACGGATGGATATGGGGATGGACGGACGGATGGGCGGATGGACGGACGGACGGATATGGGGACGGACGGACGGATGGATATGGGGATGGACGGACGGAATGGGCGGACGGACGGATATGGGGATGGATGGACGGACGGACGGATGGACGGACGGATATGGGGACGGACGGACGGACGGATGGACGGACGGACGGATATGGGGACGGACGGACGGACGGATGGACGGACGGATATGGGGACGGACGGACGGATATGGGGACGGACGGACGGATATGGGGATGGATGGATGGATGGATGGACGGACGGACGGATATGGGGACGGACGGACGGACGGATATGGGGATGGACGGACGGATGGATGGACGGACGGACGGATATGGGGATGGATGGACGGATGGATGGACGGACGGACGGATATGGGGACGGACGGACGGATATGGGGATGGACGGACGGACGGATATGGGGATGGACGGACGGATGGACGGACGGATGGACGGACGGACGGATATGGGGGACGGACGGATGGATATGGGGGATGGACGGACGGATTGACGGACGGATGGACGGACGGACGGATATGGGGACGGACGGATGGAGGGATATGGGGACGGACGGACGGACGGATATGGGGATGGACGGACGGATGGACGGATGGATGGACGGACGGACGGATATGGGGACGGACGGACGGATATGGGGACAGACGGACGGACGGAGAGCTGCGTACGGGGGCGGGCGGATGAACAGCTGCGTACGGGGTCGGTACCTTGGCCCGGGCCCGGCGCGCGGCCGGGGGTTGTGGGTCCGTCACGGCCGCCTCATAGACCTCCTGGATGTCTGGGGGGGAGACGATGGGACTTTACTGCCCCGGGGGGGGGCGGGAGACCGGGGCGGAGGGGCCCGGTGGGCGGGGCGGAGGGGCCGGGTGGCCAATCCCGGCCGCGTGGGCCGGCCCCCTAATCCGGGCCCCTAATCCTAACCCGTTGCCCGAAAGCTCCTCCCAGGCCGGCCCCCCCCCAACCCGGGTCAGAGCTAATTAACGCAGATCGACCCCTCCCCTAATTAGAGCCCCGGGGCCCCGGCCGCCACCTCCCCCGGGCCACCCCTGGGGGTCGCCCCCTGCCCCCCAGGGCCGGCTACCCACCCCCCCACCCCGGCGAGCCGGCTCGGGTTCGCCTCAAGCCCCTCCCCCGAGGGTAAGCCCCGCCCCCAGCCTCCAAGCCCCACCCTCGCGCCGTAAGCCCCGCCCCCTGCCCTACAAACCCCGCCCCCGTTCCCCCCCACCCACCTCCCTGCTCCATCGGGCCCTCCCTCTCCCTAAATCCCGCCCCTTCCCTCAGCCCCCTGAGCCCAGTTCCTTAAGCCCCTCCCCTCCCCTTGACCCCGCCCCCTGCCCCCCCTGCGCCCCACACCTACCCAGCAGGGCCTGGAAGAGGGGGCTCTGGAAGACGCTCAGCAGGGTCTGCGCCTTGTGCCGGAGGCTCTGGTCCGGCGTCTCCTCCATGAGGCGTAGGGCGGCCCGGGCCTCTGGCGGGGGGGGGGGGGGCAGATGGGGGGTCAGGCTGCGTGGGGGGGGCAGGGATGGTTTCTGCCCCCCCCCCCCAAGATGGGGCACGCAGAGCTCCGAGGAGGAGGGGCACAGCTGGGCGGGGGGGGTATTTCCGGGGGGGCCCCGCCGTGGGGCACGTGGGGGGTTGTTTGCGGGGGGGGGCTGAATTTCGAGGGGGGGTGTCCAGGGGGACTAAACACACACACACACACACACACACACACACACGTCACTGCTACCCCCACAGACACCCGCAAACCCTGTTACACACACACACACACACACACGTCACTGCTACCCCCACAGACACCCCGCAAACCCTGTTCTACACACACACACACACACACACACGTCACTGCTACCCCACAGACACCCGCAAACCCTGTTCTACACACACACACACACACACACGTCACTGCTACCCCCCACAGACACCCGCAAACCCTGTTTACACACACACACACACCACACACACACACACACACACCAAGTCACTGCTACCCCCACAGACACCCGCAAACCCTGTTACACACACACACACACACACACACATCACTGCTACCCCCACAGACACCCGCAAACCCTGTTACACACACACACACACACACACACACACACGTCACTGCTACCCCCACAGACACCCGCAAACCCTGTTCTACACACACACACACACACACACACGTCACTGCTACCCCCCACAGACACCCACAAACCCTGTTCTACACACACACACACACACGTCACTGCTACCCCCACAGACACCCGCAAACCCTGTTCTACACACACACATACACACACACACGTCACTGCTACCCCCACAGACACCCGCAAACCCTGTTCTACACACACACACACACACACACACACGTCACTGCTACCCCCACAGACACCCGCAAACCCTGTTACACACACACACACACACACACACACGTCACTGCTACCCCCCACAGACACCCGCAAACCCTGTTACACACACAACCACACACACACACACACACACGTCACTGCTATCCAGGTACACCCGCAAACCCTGTTACATACACACACACACACACACACACACACACGTCACTGCTATCCCAGGTACACCCGCAAACCCTGTTACACACACACACACACACACACACACATACCCCGCTCCACCTCCTTGCACTCAAACAACACACTCTGAGCCCCCGCAACACTTCAAGACACACCTCTCCACTACCGCCCCACAACCTCAACGCAACAGGCAAACAATCAACCCGAGACCGGCCCATCCACCCTACACACATACACCCCTCAGCTACACCCACTCTCCAAATGAGACACACACACACACCCCAGACACACAACGTAACTCACACACCGCTACACAACCTCCCAAACCCTCACACTGCACTGCTCTCCCATGCAACCGCACACAGCACGCAATCACATGCCATGTTCCACACAACAACACAACACAGGACATGCACTGTCGGCTCACACGCCCCCCCCCCTCCCCCGCCTTGCCCAGACAAACCCACAACACCCGCATCTCCACACCGGCCTCTCCCACCTCCAACCCCACCACACAACACAACCTCACACATGGCTCTCTGCAATCCAACCCCGCAACACTACACACAACCCCACACATACTCCCGCACCTCCACACACACCTCTCGTCCAATCCCACACTACACAAGACAAACTCACACACCTTGACACCCGCCTTTCTACCATCCAACCCCCCCACACAACACCACAAACTCACACCTCCACACCCACCTGTCCCACATCCTACCTCACAACACTACACAACACACAAACTCACACCTCCACACCCGCCTCCCCCACAGCCTACCTCACACTACGCAACACACAAACTCACAACTCCACACCTGCCTCTCCCAAATCCTACCTCACAACACTACACAACACACAAACTCACACCTCCGCACCCACCTCTCCCACATCCTACCTCACAACACTACACAACCCCCCCACCTCTCTCCCAGCCCACACAACTCCACACACACGCCCACACCTCCACCCCCGCCTCTGTCCCCTACCGCCGCCCCCCCCCACTCCTACCCCAACTCATACACACTCTCCCCGTACAACACAACTACACAACACGCAAACCCACCTCTCCCCCCCCCCCCCCCCGCCACCCTTAGGCCTCCCCAAACTTTGCTGTACGCAACAGGCGGGTGCATTGCCCGGCCCCGCGCGCCCACGGAGAAGCCCCCCACCCCGAGGCCTGCTCACCCCCCCCAGCTCTCGCCGTGGGGCGGATGTGGGGGGGGAGTTGGGAATAGCTCAGAGGGGGGGGGGGCAGAGCCGTATCCCAGAGGTGCTAGATTGGGAGGGACAGAAGGGGGGGCCCTACCTCGCTGCTTCCTTGGCATCGCGTCCTGGGGGGGCACGGGGGGGGGGGAGACGCGCACTAATCCCCCTAATCCGCCTTTCCAACAGCTTAAAAGATTGGGAGAATTGTGGGTAGGGTAGTTCTTGGCCCCGGGGGTGGGGGCGACACAGCCGTGTGTGGGGGGGGGAGCGAAATTGGGGGTTGGGGGCAGCAAGGGAGGTCCTGCCTCGGGGAAGGGTATGGGGGGGCACAGAGACGAAAGGGGGGACCCTGACGTTTTGCCGTCGGCCCAGTTCGGACGCGAGCCATGAACTTTCGGCGCCGTCCTCCCAGGGCAAAGGGGAGGGACGGGACGGCCCCTTAGACTCGAAACCGGAGTGACACCGGTACCTGCGCCGACTTGGCCAACCCCAAAGAGAAAGGGATGAGATTATGAGACAAAAAGAGACGGGGGTGGAGGGGGGGGTCTTTGTCTTCTGCAATAAGAGAGCAAAGCAAGGAAAGACAATGGCTGTGAAGCTCGGTTCACCTTTGGAACTCCACGCCACATGATTATTCAACCCGCCGAACATAGCAATTGAGAGGGGAAAAAATGTATTCAGGACCCTAAAAGTATTTATAATAATTTGCCTTCATTCACTTCTTGAGATTGGATTAGTACAGACCGGCGTTAAATCTAATCTATGTATATATTCGCTTTTATATTAACTAGAACAGATGTGCTATAGATTAAAAATAGCTACATAATAGTAAATATACAATGAGGTGTTTGTCTTTTATATTCAATACCTATAAATATGTATTACCTTATATGGATGACACAACTGTTGAATATATTTGTATTAGTTAATATATAATTTTATATTATTAATTACACATTAAATGTACAAAGTAGTACATCTTAATAGATATAGATTTATCTTCTGTTAACGATCATAGGCAAGATGTATTATGTTTACATATAAATATTAAATTTAATTTAGTATATATAGAATTATCTATATAAACATTAAAATGTTAATTATATTCATTAAATGTAGAAAGATATTTTATACGCACTATAAAAGATGTATTATTTTTACATATGTTAAATAGATATACTATTATATGTTACATTCATTATAAAGTTTATATTTCATCTTAATTATATACATCATAGTTTTATAACTTTGAATAGAATATTACATTATAGATATTCATTATATTTGTTGCATTATTGTAAAAATACATATTTCTATATTTAATGTATCTATAATTGTAAATTGTAATGTATAATTGTAAATTGTATCTATACTGTATCTATATGTATAATTGTAATTAATGTACCTATAATTGTAAATTGTAAACTATTTGATTAATTAGAAATATGTATTCTTTTCTCCATATATTAAATGTAATATACCATTTATTATATTAACTATAAAGATTATCTTTACATATATTAAATATATACCTTAAATATGCAACCAGCATATAAAGACGTATTGTCTGTACATTAAATATCTATATTACTTGGATTACTTGGATCTGACTTGTCCTCGTTACACGGCATCTTGATTCCGCCATGATTAATTCTAATATACAGCCATTAAATATAATAGTCAATCATCTCAATTATAAAGATATATTATCCTTACATATATTAACTATTAAACGTATAGTCTTTACATAGATAATAGATATTTGTACGTTGAATACAATGTCTATAATTCGTTAGGTTAATATCTATAAAGATGTATTTTATTGTTCCACGGCCATATGACTAGACACCGATGAGATGAAACGTGACTCAAGTTCTCTTGCGATTCAAATATTCTCTCTACTAAAGGCACTAGGTGAAGATTTCGTTGTAGATCCCCCAGGCTCTGGAATTCTCGACGTCCCATTCACTAGGCTTCCCCCCGCATGGAAAAGAAACTCATCGCAATCGCCGCTACGCCCGGGAAAAGTTGCAATTTTTGCCCCACCGGGCACGGGCCGTGACTGGAAAACTTGTGAACGGTGGTGAAAAATCCGTGAATGGTGGTGATAAATCTGTGAGCGGTGGTGAAAATCCGTGAATGGTGGTGAAAATCCGTGAGCGGTGGTGAAAATCCGTGAATGGCGGTGATAAATCTGTGAGTGGTGGTGAAAAGCCGTGAATGGTGGTGAAAAATCCGTGAGCGCTGGTGAAAAATCCGTGAATGGTGGTGATAAATCCATGAGTGGTGGTGATAAATCCGTGAATGGCGGTGATAAATCCGTGAGCGGTGGTGAAAATCCGTGAACGGTGGTGATACATCCATGAGTGGTCGTGAAAAATCCGTGAGCGGTGGTGAAAATCCGTGAACGGTGGTGATACATCCATGAGCGGTGGTGAAAAGCCGTGAATGGTGGTGATAAATCCGTGAGCGGTGGTGAAAATCCGTGAATGGCGGTGATACATCCGTGAGCGGTGGTGAAAATCCGTGAATGGCGGTGATACATCCGTGAGCGGTGGTGAAAATCCGTGAACGGTGGTGATACATCCGTGAGCGGTGGTGAAAAGCCGTGAATGGTGGTGATAAATCCGTGAGCGGTGGTGAAAATCCGTGAATGGCAGTGAGAAGTCGTGAGCGGTGGTGAAAATCCGTGCATGGTGGTGAAAAGTCGTGAGTGGTGGATTCTGCCCCCCCCCCCCTGCAAGGGACCTCCAGTCCCCCTGGGCCTGTATGCACATTTTATGTAAAACACATGCAAATTAGACCCCTGGGCATCTGCTGGGCCAACGGGAGCAGTGGAGTTTGGGGTTGTTTGGGGTGGGGGGGAACCTGGCT
>JAVMKO010000062.1:391606-445669 GCA_032164245.1 Sternotherus odoratus
GGACCCCCACAGTAAACCAACCGTGGGTCTTTGCAGCCCTAACATCTCGGGCAGCCGGGAGAACCTGGAGCACGAGACGGAGACGGAGTCGGTCGTGTCGCTGCGGAGGGAGAGGCCCGCGGCGCCGGGAGAGCACGGAGCATGGTGGTGAGAGAGGCCCTGAGCAGCCAGGACTCCTGGGTTCCCTCCCCGGCTCTGGGAGGGGAGTGGGGGTGGATGGGTCAGAGCAGGGGGGGCTGGGAGCCAGGACTCCTGGGTTCTCTCCCCAGCTCTGGGAGGGGAGTGGGGGCTGGTGGGTCGGAGCAGGGGGGGGCTGGGAGCCAGGACTCCTGGGTTCTCTCCCCGGCTCTGGGAGGGGAGTGGGGGGCTGGTGGGTTAGAGCAGGGGGTGGGTGGGAGCCAGGACTCCTGGGTTCTCTCCCCGGCTCTGGGAGGGGAGTGGGGGGCTGGTGGTTAGAGCAAGGGGGGGCTGGGAGCCAGGACTCCTGGGTTCTCTCCCCGGCTCTGGGAGGGGAGTGGGGGCTGGTGGTTAGAGCAAGGGGGGGCTGGGGAGCCAGGACTCCTGGGTTCTCTCCCCGGCTCTGGGAGGGGAGTGGGGGCTGGTGGGTTAGAGCAGGGGGTGGGTGGGAGCCAGGACTCCTGGGTTCTCTCCCCGGCTCTGGGAGGGGAGTGGGGGCTGGTGGGTTAGAGCAGGGGGGGCCGGGAGCCAGGACTCCTGGGTTCTCTCCCCGGCTCTGGGAGGGGAGTGGGGGCTGGTGGGTCAGAGCAGGGGGTGGGTGGGAGCCAGGACTCCTGGGTTCTCTCCCCGGCTCTGGGAGGGGAGTGGGGGCTGGTGGGTTAGAGCAGGGGGGGCCGGGAGCCAGGACTCCTGGGTTCTCTCCCGGCTCTGGGAGGAGAGTGGGGGCTGGTGGGTCAGAGCAGGGGGGCTGGGAGCCAGGACTCCTGGGTTCTCTCCCCGGCTCTGGGAAGGGAGTGTGAGCGTCACCTCATCCTCCTGGCCTTGTCCCTCCCCCCTGCCCCCCCTGCACAGGCGGGCACCGGCCGAACGGGCAGTCGCGGCTGGAGCGGCACCTGGCCGGGTACGAGAGCTCGTCCACCCTGCTGACCAGCGAGATCGAGACCACCAGCCTGTGCGACTCGGACGACGACGACACCATGAGCCGGTGGGAGGGGGCCAGCGGGGTGGGGAGGCCATAAAGGAGAAACCCGGGGGGGGGGGGTGGACTCTAGGGGCAAACTCCGGGGGAGTCCCCCTCGTTGGGGGGGGGGGGGCGGGGGAGCTAGCAGGTTCCCCCTGTGGAGGGGAGATACGGGGGCAGGGTGACCCAGCAGGATGCCGCTGGTGTGGGGCAGGGAGTTGGAGGGGGGGGGAGGTCAGAGAATCGGGGGCTGGGTAACCCGGTGGGGCGAGATGGGCCCCAGGGACGGGGAAAACCAGGGTGGGTTCCCTGGAGTGCTGGGAGGGAGGGGTGGAGGATGGGGGGGGGGGGGCAGCCAGCCCCACTCCCCTGCCCCCCCACAAAGGCTCAGGGGTCCCCCCCCAGCCCATAACTCTCCGTCCCCCCCCCCCCCCCAGGTTCAGCAGCTCCACGGAGCAGAGCAGCGCCTCCCGCCTCCTGAAGCGCCACCGGCGGCGGCGGAAGCAGCGGCCCCCCCGCGGCTGGAGCGGGTAAGGGCCCCCTGCCGGGGGGGGGGGGGCGGCGCTGCCTCTGCCCCACTGACCCCCCCCCTTCTCCCCCCCCCCCGTTCCCTTTCAGACGTCGTCCTTCAGCAGCGTCACCGACTCGACCATGTCCCTCAACATCATCACAGTCACACTCAACATGGGTGAGGGGCCGGGGGGCAGGGGCTTGGGGGGTGGAGGCCTGGAAGAGGAGAGATGGGGGGGGGCAAGGCAACCCCTCCCCCCGGAATGGAAGAGTCCAAGTGTGGGGGGGATGGGGAAGAGAATGGAAGATTCCAAATTGGGGTGGGGGGGTGGAGTGGAAGATTCCAACTGTGGAGGGGTGGGGAAGAAGGGAAGAGGGAATGGAAGATTCCAAATTGGGGTGGGGGGGGGGTGGAGTGGAAGATTCCAAGTGTGGACAGGTGGGGAAGAAGGGAAGAGAGAATGGAAGATTCCAAGTGAGGGGGGGTGGATGAGAAGGGACGATCCCAAGAGTGTGGGGTCAATGGGGGGGGGATAGAATGGAAGATTCCAAGTGAGGGGGGGATGAGAAGGGAGAGAATGGACGATCCCAAGAGTGTGGGGTCAATGGGGGGGGGATAGAATGGAAGATTCCAAGTGAGGGGGGATTAGGGAACAGAGAATGGAAGATTCCAAGTGAGGGGGGGGGATGAGAAGGGAGAGAATGGATGATCCCAAGAGTGTGGGGTCAATGGGGGGGGGGGATAGAATGGAAGATTCCAAGTGAGGGGGATTAGGGAACAGAGAATGGAAGATTCCAAGTGAGGGGGGGGGATGAGAAGGGAGAGAATGGATGATCCCAAGAGTGTGGGGTCAATGGGGGGGGGGGGGGATAGAATGGAAGATTCCAAGTGAAGGGGGATTAGGGAACAGAGAATGGAAGATTCCAAGTGAGGGGGGGGATGAGAAGGGAGAGAATGGACGATCCCAAGAGTGTGGGGTCAATGGGGGGGGGGATAGAATGGAAGATTCCAAGTGAAGGGGGATTAGGGAACAGAGAATGGAAGATTCCAAGTGAGGGGGGGGATGAGAAGGGAGAGAATGGACGATCCCAAGAGTGTGGGGTCAATGGGGGGGGGATAGAATGGAAGATTCCAAGTGAAGGGGGATTAGGGAACAGAGAATGGAAGATTCCAAGTGAGGGGGGGGATGAGAAGGGAGAGAATGGACGATCCCAAGAGTGTGGGGTCAATGGGGGGGGGATAGAATGGAAGATTCCAAGTGAGGGGGATTAGGGAAGAGAGAATGGAAGATTCCAAGTGAGGGGGGGGATGAGAAGGGAGAGAATGGACGATCCCAAGAGTGTGGGGTCAATGGGGGGGGGGGATAGAATGGAAGATTCCAAGTGAGGGGGGATTAGGGAAGAGAGAATGGAAGATTCCAAGAGTGTGGTCAATGGGGGGGGGGGGATAGAGTGGAAGATTCCAAGTGGGGGGGGAGCAAGGGAAGGTTCAAAGAGGAGGCGGAGCCTCCTCTGCTGACTCCACCCTCTTCTCTCCCCGGCAGAGAAGTACAACTTCCTGGGCATCTCCATCGTGGGGCAGAGCAACGAGCGGGGCGACGGGGGCATCTATATCGGCTCCATCATGAAGGGGGGGGGCCGTGGCGGCCGATGGGCGCATCGAGCCAGGGGACATGCTGCTGCAGGTGCGACCCCCCGCCCCCCCCCCCAGTCCCCTCCCAGAGCCGGGAGAGAACCCAGGAGTCCTGGCTCCCAGCCCCCCCTGCTCTGACCCACCAGCCCCCACTCCCCTCCCAGAGCCGGGGAGAGAACCCAGGAGTCCTGGCTCCCAGCCCCCCCTGCTCTGACCCACCAGCCCCCACTCCCCTCCCAGAGCCGGGGAGAGAACCCAGGAGTCCTGGCTTCCACTCCCCCTGCTCTGACCCACCAGCCCCCACCCCCCTCCCAGAGCCGGGGAGGGAACCCAGGCGTCCGGGCTGGGTGGAGTGGGCTGAGTCTGCGCTGTCTCCGCAGGTGAACGACATTAACTTTGAGAACATGACCAACGACGACGCCGTCCGAGTCCTGAGGGGAGATCGTCCACAAGCCGGGGTGAGGGGGGGCGCCTGCCCTCTATGGGGGGGGACGGACCAAGGTCAGTGGGGGGTCCCCCCGGGCCCCCGGAATGAGCCACCAGAGGTGGGCGCATCTCGGCCCCGGGCGAGGGGTCCCCGGGTCCCGCCCCAGAGGTGGGCGCATCTCCGCGCCGGGCCAGGGGTCCCTGGGTCCCCCCCCAGAGGTGGGCGCATCTCGGCCCCGGGCGAGGGGTCCCCGGGTCCCGCCCCAGAAGTGGGCGCATCTCGGCCTCGGGCGAGGGGTCCCCGGGTCCCGCCCCAGAGGTGGGCGCGTCTCGGCGCCGGGCGAGGGGTCCCCGGGTCCCCTCCCAGAGGTGGGCGCGTCTCGGCGCCGGCGAGGGGTCCCCGGGTCCCGCCCCAGAGGTGGGCGCGTCTCGGCGCCGGGCGAGGGGTCCCCGGGTCCCGCCCCAGAGGTGGGCGCGTCTCGGCGCCGGGCGAGGGGTCCCCGGGTCCCGCCCCAGAGGTGGGCGCGTCTCGGCGCCGGGCGAGGGGTCCCCGGGTCCCGCCCCAGAGGTGGGCGCGTCTCGGCGCCGGGCGAGGGGTCCCCGGGTCCCGCCCCAGAGGTGGGCGCGTCTCGGCGCCGGGCGAGGGGGTCCCCGGGTCCCGCCCCAGAGGTGGGCGCGTCTCGGCGCCGGGCGAGGGGTCCCCGGGTCCCCTCCCAGAGGTGGGCGCGTCTCGGCGCCGGGCGAGGGGTCCCCGGGTCCCGCCCCAGAGGTGGGCGCGTCTCGGCGCCGGGCGAGGGGTCCCCGGGTCCCGCCCCAGAGGTGGGCGCGTCTCGGCGCCGGGCGAGGGGTCCCCGGGTCCCCCCCCAGAGGTGGGCGCGTCTCGGCGCCGGCGAGGGGTCCCCGGGTCCCCGCCCCAGAGGTGGGCGCGTCTCGGCGCCGGGCGAGGGGTCCCCGGGTCCCCCCCCAGAGGTGGGCGCGTCTCGGCGCCGGGCGAGGGGTCCCCGGTCCCGCCCCAGAGGTGGGCGCGTCTCGGCGCCGGGCGAGGGGTCCCCGGGTCCCCCCCAGAGGTGGGCGCGTCTCAGCGCCGGGCGAGGGGTCCCCGGGTCCCGCCCCAGAGGTGGGCACGTCTCAGCGCCGGGCGAGGGGTCCCCGGGTCCCCCCCAGAGGTGGGCGCATCTCAGCGCCGGGCGAGGGGTCCCCGAGTCCCCCCCCCAGAGGTGGGCGCATCTCAGCGCCGGGCGAGGGGGTCCCCGGGTCCCCCCCCAGAGGTGGGCGCATCTCAGCGCCGGGTGAGGGGTCCCCCGGGTCCCGCCCCAGAGGTGGGCGCATCTCAGCGCCGGGCGAGGGGGTCCCCGGGTCCCGCCCCAGAGGTGGGCACATCTCAGCGCCGGGCGAGGGGTCCCCGGGTCCCGCCCCAGAGGTGGGCACATCTCAGCGCCGGGCGAGGGGTCCCCGGGTCCCGCCCCAGAGGTGGGCGCGTCTCGGCGCCGGGCGAGGGGTCCCCGAGTCCCGCCCCGCCCCAGAGGTGGGCGCGTCTCGGCGCCGGGCGAGGGGTCCCCGGTCCCGCCCCAGAGGTGGGCGCGTCTCAGCGCCGGGCGAGGGGTCCCCGGGTCCCCCCAGAGGTGGGCGCGTCTCGGCGGCAGGAGGGAGTCGGGGTTCACCGTCGCCCCCTTTCTCTCGTAGCCCAATCGTGCTGACGGTGGCCAAATGCTGGGACCCTTCCCCCCAGGGCTACTTCACGCTGCCCCGAAGTAAGTACTGGTGCCCCAAGACCGTCGCCCCGAGGGGCCGGCTCTTCCCCCCGGCCTGGGAGTTTGGGGGTGGACGGGCGGCCCCCCCCTCCTCCGAACTACGGGGGGCGTCCTGCCCCTCGCCAGGTCCCTGGGATTTGGGGGCATTTGGGGGGCTGCCGGCTTGAAGGGGGCGGCTTTGAAGGGGGGGCTGAGGAGATAAAGTCAGTGAGGGGGGCTGCCCCACGGACACCCCGTCTCTAAACCCCCCCTTTCCCCGCCCCCCACAGATGAGCCCATCCAGCCCATTGACCCGGCGGCGTGGGTCTCCCACTCGGCCGCCCTCACCGGGGCCTTCGCCCCCTACCCGGGTACAGCCTCCATGAGCAGCATCACCTCCGGCAGCTCCGTGGGGGAGACCGAGCGTGAGTACCCGCCCCCCCCCGGTCCCCCCCCCCCCGGCGCCGGCCATCCCCTCGCTCCTCTTCCCCCCCCCCCGGCGCCGGCCAATCCCCTCGCTCCTCTTCTCCCCCCCCCGGCGCCGGCCAATCCCCTCGCTCCTCTTCTCCCCCCCCCCCCCCGGCGCCGGCCAATCCCATCGCTCCTCTTCTCCCCCCCCCCCCCGGCGCCGGCCAATCCCATCGCTCCTCTTCCCCCCCCCCCCCCCGGCGCCGGCCAATCCCCTCGCCCCTCTTCTCCCCCCCCCCCCGGCGCCGGCCAATCCCCTCGCTCCTCTTCTCCCCCCCCCGGCGCCGGCCAATCCCCTCGCTCCTCTTCTCCCCCCCCCCCGGCGCCGGCCAATCCCCTCGCTCCTCTTCTCCCCCCCCGGCGCCGGCCAATCCCCTTGCTCCTCTTCCTCCCCCCCCCCGGCGCCGGCCAATCCCCTCGCTCCTCTTCTCCCCCCCCCCCCCGGCGCCGGCCAATCCCCTCGCTCCTCTTCTCCCCCCCCCCCCGGCGCCGGCCAATCCCCTCGCTCCTCTTCTCCCCCCCCCCGGCGCCGGCCAATCCCCTCGCTCCTCTTCTCCCCCCCCCCCGGCGCCGGCCAATCCCCTCGCTCCTCTTCTCCCCCCCCCCCGGCGCGGCCAATCCCCTCGCTCCTCTTCCCCCCCCCCCGGCGCCGGCCAATCCCCTCGCTCCTCTTCCCCCCCCCCCCCCCGGCGCCGGCCAATCCCCTCGCTCCTCTTCCCCCCCCTCCCCCGGCGCCGGCCAATCCCCTCGCTCCTCTTCTCCCCCCCCCCCCGCGCCGGCCAATCCCCTCGCTCCTCTTCTCCCCCCCCCCCCCCGGCGCCGGGCAATCCCCTCGCTCCTCTTCTCCCCCCCCCCCCCCCCCCGGCGCCGGGCAATCCCCTCGCTCCTCTTCTCCCCCCCCCCCCCGGCGCCGGCCAATCCCCTCGCTCCTCTTCCCCCCCCCCCCGGCGCCGGCCAATCCCCTCGCTCCTCTTCTCCCCCCCCCCCCCGGCGCCGCCAATCCCCTCGCTCCTCTTCTCCCCCCCTCCCCCGGCGCTGGCCAATCCCTCGCTCCTCTTCTCCCCCCCCCCCCGCGCCGGCCAATCCCCTCGCTCCTCTTCTCCCCCCCCCCCCCGGCGCCGGCCAATCCCCTCGCTCCTCTTCCCCCCCCCCCGGCGCCGGCCAATCCCCTCGCTCCTCTTCTCCCCCCCTCCCCCGCGCCGGCCAATCCCTCGCTCCTCTTCTCCCCCCCCCCCCCGGCGCCGGCCAATCCCCTCGCTCCTCTTCTCCCCCCCCCCCGGCGCCGGCCAATGCCCTCACTCCTCTTCTCCCCCCCCCCCGGCGCCGGCCAATCCCCTCGCTCCTCTTCTCCCCCCCCCCCCCCGGCGCCGGCCAATCCCATCGCTCCTCTTCCCCCCCCCCCCCTGGCGCCGGCCAATCCCATCGCTCCTCTTCCCCCCCCCCCCGGCGCCGGCCAATCCCCTCGCTCCTCTTCCCCCCCCCCCGGCGCCGCCAATCCCCTCGCTCCTCTTCTCCCCCCCCCCCCCGCGCCGGCCAATCCCCTCGCTCCTCTTCTCCCCCCCCCCCCCCGGCGCCGGCCAATCCCCTCGCTCCTCTTCCCCCCCCCCCCGGCGCCGGCCAATCCCCTCGCTCCTCTCCCCCCCCAGGCTTCGAGGACTTCAACCTCTCGGTGCACACGGACATGGCGTCCGTCACCAAGGCCATGGCGGCGCCGGAGTCGGGGCTGGAGGTGCGGGATCGCATGTGGCTGAAGATCACCATCCCCAACGCCTTCCTGGTAGGTCGGCCCTGCCCCACGGCGCCCCCGGACCTCGGCCCCGCCCGCCGGGGGGGGGAGCGCCCCCTGCTGAGCTCCCGGCCCCCTGCCCCACGGCGCCCCCTAGTGCCCCCTGGGGCCAGCCCCGCCCGCCGGGGGAGAGCGCCCCCTGCTCAGCTCCCGGCCCCCTGCCCACGGCGCCCCCTAGTGCCCCCCTGGGGCCAGCCCCGCCCGCTGGGGGAGAGCGCCCCCTGCTGAGCTCCCGGCCCCCTGCCCCACGGCGCCCCCTAGTGCTCCCTGCTCAGCTCCCTGCCCCACAGCGCCCCCTAGTGACCCCTGCTCAGCTCCCTGCCCCACAGCGCCCCCTAGTGACCCCTGCTCAGCTCCCTGCCCCACAGCGCCCCCTAGTGCCAGCCCTGCCTGCTGGGGGACTCCGCCCCTGCTGATCTACCCGCCCCGCTGCCCCACAGCGCCGCCCTGGGGCCAGCCCAGCCTGCCGGGGAGAGCGCCCCCTGCTGAGTGTCCCGCTCCCTGCCCCACAGCGCCCCTTAGCGCCACTTCAGGCCAGCCCGCCTGCCACAGGAGAGCACCCCCTGCCCCACGGCGCCCCCTAGGACTCCATGGGGCCAGCCCTGCCTGCCGGGGCAGAGCACCCCCCCGCTGACCCCCCCTGTCCCGCCCCCCAGGCTCGGACGTGGTGGATTGGCTCTACCACCACGTGGAGGGCTTCCAGGACCGGCGGGAGGCCCGGAAATACGCCAGCAACCTGCTGAAGGCCGGATTCGTCCGGCACACGGTGAACAAGATCACCTTCTCCGAGCAGTGTTACTACGTCTTCGGGGACCTGCGGGGCTGCGAGAACTGTGAGCCCCCCGCCCCACAGCACCCCACACCGCCCCCGGGCCCCCACCGCCACACCCCAACCCCGGAACCACCACCCGCCCCGCACGAACCCCCAAATCCCACCGCTGCCCCCACGGTGAACCAGATCACCTTCTCGGAGCAGTGTTACTACGTCTTCGGGACCTGCGGGGCTGCGAGAACTGTGAGCCCCCCCGCCCCACAGCACCCCACACCGCCCCCGGGGCCCCCCACCGCCACACCCCAACCCCGGGAACCACCACCGCCCCGCACGAACCCCCAAATCCCACCGCTGCCCCCACGGTGAACCAGATCACCTTCTCTGAGCGTCTTCGGGGACCTGCGGGGCTGTGAGAACTGTGAGCCCCCCCGCCCCACAGCACCCCACACCGCCCCCGGCCCCCCACCGCCACACACCAACCCCGGGAACCACCACCGCCCCGCGCGAACCCCCAAATCCCACCGCTGCCCCCACGGTGAACCAGATCACCTTCTCGGAGCAGTGCTACTACGTCTTCGGGGACCTGCGGGGCTGCGAGAACTGTGAGCCCCCCCGCCCCACAGCACCCCACACCGCCCCCGGGATCCCCCACCGCCACACACCAACCCCGGGAACCACCACCGCCCCGCACGAACCCCCAAATCCCACCGCTGCCCCCTCGGTGAACCAGATCACCTTCTCTGAGCGTCTTCGGGGACCTGCGGGCTGTGAGAACTGTGAGCCCCCCCGCCCCACAGCACCCCCCACCGCCCCCGGGCCCCCCACCGCCACACACCAACCCCGGGAACCACCACCGCCCCGCGCGAACCCCCAAATCCCACCGCTGCCCCCACGGTGAACCAGATCACCTTCTCCGAGCGTCTTCGGGGACTGCGGGGCTGTGAGAACTGTGAGCCCCCCGCTGCACCCCATGACCCCTAGCCGGGCCAGGATGTCTTCAACGAGGCGGTCTCTGCTCCCCACGGTCCCGCCCCCTGCAGCCCTCCACGGCCCCCCGACCCCCAGCCGGGCCCGGGGTGTCTTCAACGAGGGGATCCCCAGCCAATCCCTCTTTCCTGACCCGGGATCAGTCAATCCACCAGCTCCAGAGGGGCCAGCCCCTGCCCCATTACCCGGCCCCCTCCCCCCCCAAACCAGCCAGTCCCGGGTGGGAGCTGGTGCCCCCCAGAGGGGCCAAGCCCCTGCCCCCCCCCGAGCCAGCTGGTCCCCGCCCTGCGTGTCTGACCCTCCTCTTCCCCCCCTCCAGACTTGGCCAACCTCTCCCTCAACGACGACGGGTCGAGCGGGGCCTCGGACCAGGACACGCTGGCCCCCCTCCCGCTGCCCGGGACCACCCCCTGGCCCCTGCTGCCCACCTTCTCCTACCCGTACCCGGCCCCCCACCCCTACAGCCCCCAGCCCCCGCCCTACCACGAGCTCTCCTCCTACAGCTACGGGCTGGGCAGCGCCGCAGCCAGCACAGCGAGGGTGAGTGGGGGGGGGGGCCGCCCGGACGCCTGGGTTCTCTCCCCGGCTCTGGGAGGGTGTGGGGGCTGGGGGGTTACAGCAGGGGGGGGCTGGGAGCCAGGACTCCTGGGTTCTCTCCCCGGCTCTGGGAGGGGAGTGGGGGGCTGGTGGGTTAGAGCAGGGGGGGCTGGGAGCCAGGACTCCTGGGTTCTCTCCCTGCCTCTGGGAGGGGAGGGGGGGCTGGTGGGTCAGAGCAGGGGAGGTGGGGAGCCCGGACTCCTGGGTTCTCTCTCCGGCTCTGGGAGGGGAGTGGGGGCTGGTGGGTGAGAGCAGGGGGGGCTGGGAGCCAGGACTCCTGGGTTCTCTCCCCAGCTCTGGGAGGGGAGTGGGGGCTGGTGGGTTAGAGCAGGGGGGGCTGGGAGCCAGGACTCCTGGGTTCTCTCCCGGCTCTGGGAGGGGAGTGGGGGCTGGTGGGTTAGAGCAGGGGGGGCTGGGAGCCAGGACTCCTGGGTTCGCTGTGTAACGGGCGTGCTCCCTGTGGATTTGGGGGTCACTAACGCCCCCCCATTGCAGGGAGCCGAGCAGCGGGTCGAACCGGAGCGACGGGGGCCGGGGCAAGGCGAAGGACGAGAAGGCGGGTCCCGACTCCAAGTCGGGCAGCGGCAGCGAATCTGAGTACTCGGCCCGCAGCAGCCTGCGGCGGGCGGAGCCGGGGGGCGGGGCGGGGCCGGCGGGGGGGGCCCCGCCCCGGCGGCGGGCGGGGCCGAGGGGGGGCGGGGCCCCCCAGCGTAGCCACCACAGCCTGGTGAGCGGCCTGCGGTCCCACCACTCCCTCCACTCCTACGGGCCCCCCGGGGTGCCCCTGCCCTACAACCCCATGATGGTGGTGATGATGCCCCCCGGCCCCGCCTCCGTGCAGCCCCCCGGGGCCCCCCCGGTCCGGGACCTGGCCTCCGTGCCCCCCGAGCTGACCGCCAGCCGCCAGTCCTTCCACATGGCCATGGGGAACCCCAGCGAGTTCTTCGTGGACGTCATGTGACCGCCGGCTGAGGCCACGCCCCTGTGCGTCATGTGACCTCCCGGCCTCGGTGCCTTGACCAACCGGTGTCACGTGACCTCCAGTAGCGGTCACGTGACCCAGCCTTGACCTCTAGCCACGGAAGCCTTCTGGGGTCACGTGACCCCCCCCTCCCTTGGTCATGTGACCGCCTGTAGCGACCTTGACCTCACGCGACCTCTGACCACGGAGCCACGTGACCGGCTTCGTGGCCACCTGGATGTCACGTGACTGCCTGGTTCATCATGTGACCCCCCAACCACGTCTTCCGCTGTCACGTGACCCACGCGACTCAGTCTTCCTGCCCTGTTGCGGCCTTGATGTCACATGACCAGGGCCTGGTCAGGTGACTTAGTCCCCCCTCCCCCCAATTGGTACTGACACCCCCACTCTCCCCGCCCCGCCCCCCGGTGTGGATGAAGTGATGAGATCTTCCCCCTCCCCCAAACAATCCTTTTTTTTTAATAACTTTTTTATTATCGATTTTTGAGACATTTTTATAAACGTTTTTTGTATTAAAACATAAAAAAGCAGTTTTTGAAAGGTCCCCCCCCCCTTTAAATCCTCCCCCCGGCCCCCAACCTCCCAGAATCAGGGTGTCTGATTGAGATGTCCTATCCTCCCCCCCTCGCGTTTGGGGGGGCCCAATACTGACCAGCGCTGGTCTAGACCAGGGCATCAGATTTGGGGGCCCGGGGGTGGGGGGATCTTCCCGATCCGCCCCTGTTTGGGGGGCTCCGAGGGGGCTCGGATCACCCCCAAGGGGTGGCGATTCTTCCCTCAACACCCCTCCCCACCCATGAATGGTTCTGGGGTCCCCCTTTTCTCCAGCCCCCTACATACACTACCTACCCCCCCTTCAATGGGGCTGGGGAATCCCCACTTCTGTAGCTCCGCCCATAGGGTACTAACCCCCCATAATTGGTGCTGGGGGTCCCCCTTTTCCCCTGTGCCCTCCACCGCTGGGGGGATGGTAGCAGAATCCTATTTTGAATAATGTATTTATTTTTAGCTCTTTGGTGTATTAAAAGAACAATAAAAAATATGCAAATAAAGCAAAAGCGCTTGAACCAAAAGGGGGTGCATGCCGGGGGGGGGGGGGGGGATCTGTGCCCATCACCCTAGTCTCTGAGCGGTGGGGGCTGGGATCCAGGACTCCTGGGTTCTCTGGTTTTGGAGGCTCATATCTCCCAGTGGGCCTGGGAGGAGGGGGGCTCAGTTACTATGGTGATTCAGTACAATGAGAGGGGCCAGTCTTCAGGCCTAGAGCAATGGTGGGAGGTGGCCATTTTGGGTGAGGGCAGCCTGGCTTCAGCTCCATTGGGCAATGGTGGGAGGTGGCCCATTTTGGGTGAGGGCAGCCTGGCTTTAGCTCCATTGGGCAATGGTGGGAGGTGGCCATTTTGGGTGAGGGCAGCCTCGCTTTAGCTCCATTGGGCAATGGGGGGAGGAGGCCATTTTGGGTGAGGGCACCCTGGCTTCTGCTGCATTGGGCAGGGGCGGCCATTTTAGGGGAGGGCAGCTGGCCTTCAGGGCCATTTAGAGCAGGGGGAGCTGGTGGCCATTTTGACTAAGGGCAGTCTGGCCCTTGGCTCATTGAGTCCAATGAAATGCGGGGGAGGGGGAAGTAGCCAGGTTCCCCCCCACCCCAAACAACCCCAAACTCCACTGCTCCCATTGGCCCAGGAGATGCCCAGGGGTCTAATTTGCATGTGTTTTACATAAAATGTGCATACAGGCCCAGGGGGACTGGAGGTCCCTTGCAGGGGGGGGGGGGGCAGAATCCACCACTCACGACTTTTCACCACCATGCACGGATTTTCACCACCACTCACGACTTCTCACTGCCATTCACGGATTTTCACCACCACTCACGACTTCTCACTGCCATTCACGGCTTTTCACCACCGCTCACGACTTCTCACTGCCATTCACGGATTTTCACCACCACTCACGACTTCTCACTGCCATTCACGGATTTTCACCACCACTCACGACTTCTCACTGCCATTCACGGATTTTCACCACCACTCACGGATTTATCACCACCATTCACGGCTTTTCACCACTGCTCACGGATGTATCACCACCGTTCACGGATTTTCACCACCGCTCACGGATTTATCACCGCCATTCACGGATTTTCACCACCACTCACGGATTTATCACCACCATTCACGGATTTTCACCACCGCTCACGGATTTATCACCGCCATTCACAGATTTTCACCACCACTCATGGATTTATCACCACCATTCACGGATTTTTCACCACCGCTCACGGATTTATCACCACCATTCACGGCTTTTCACCACCGCTCACGGATTTATCACCACCATTCACGGCTTTTCACCACCGCTCATGGATTTATCCACCGCCATTCACAGATTTTTCACCACCGCTCATGGATTTATCACCACCATTCACGGCTTTTCACCACCACTCACAGATTTTTCACCACCGCTCACGGATTTATCACCACCATTCACAGCTTTTCACCACCGCTCACGGATTTTTCACCACCATTCACGGATTTTCACCACCGCTCACGGATTTATCACCACCATTCACGGATTTTTCACCACCGTTCACAAGTTTTCCAGTCACGGCCCGTGCCCGGTGGGGCAAAAATTGCAACTTTTCCCGGGCGTAGCGGTGATTGCGATGAGTTTCTTTTCCGTGCGGGGGGAAGCCTAGTGAATGGGACGTCGAGAATTCCAGAGCCTGGGGGATCTACAACGAAATCTTCACCTAGTGCCTTTAGTAGAGAGAATATTTGAATCGCAAGAGAACTTGAGTCACGTTTCATCTCATCGGTGTCTGTGTCATATGGCCGTGGAACAATAAAATACATCTTTATAGATATTAACCTAACGAATTATAGACATTGTATTCAACGTACAAATATCTATTATCTATGTAAAGACTATACGTTTAATAGTTAATATATGTAAGGATAATATATCTTTATAATTGAGATGATTGACTATTATATTTAATGGCTGTATATTAGAATTAATCATGGCGGAATGAAGATGCCGTGTAACGAGGACAAGTCGGATCCAAGTAATCCAAGTAATATAGATATTTAATGTACAGACAATACGTCTTTATATGCTGGTTGCATATTTAAGGTATATATTTAATATATGTAAAGATAATCTTTATAGTTAATATAATAAATGGTATATTACATTTAATATATGGAGAAAGAATACATATTTCTAATTAATCAAATAGTTTACAATTTACAATTATAGGTACATTAATTACAATTATACATATAGATACAGTATAGATACAATTTACAATTATACAATACATTACAATTTACAATTATAGATACATTAAATATAGAAATATGTATTTTTACAATAATGCAACAAATATAATGAATATCTATAGTGTAATATTCTATTCAAAGTTATAAAACTATGATGTATATAATTAAGATGAAATATAAACTTTATAATGAATGTAACATATAATAGTATATCTATTTAACATATGTAAAAATAATACATCTTTTATAGTGCGTATAAAAGATCTTTCTACATTTAATTAATATAATTAACATTTTAATGTTTATATAGATAATTCTATATATACTAAATTAAATTTAATATTTATATGTAAACATAATACATCTTGCCTATGATCGTTAACAGAAGATAAATCTATATCTATTAAGATGTACTACTTTGTACATTTAATGTGTAATTAATAATATAAAATTATATATTAACTAATACAAATATATTCAAAAGTTGTGTCATCCATATAAGGTAATACATATTTATAGGTATTGAATATAAAAGACAAACACCTCATTGTATATTTACTATTATGTAGCTATTTTTAATCTATAGCACATCTGTTCTAGTTAATATAAAAGCGAATATATACATAGATTAGATTTAACGCCGGTCTGTACTAATCCAGTCTCAAGAAGTGAATGAAGGCAAATTATTATAAATACTTTTAGGGTCCTGAATACATTTTTTCCCCTCTCAATTGCTATGTTCGGCGGGTTGAATAATCATGTGGCGTGGAGTTCCAAAGGTGAACCGAGCTTCACAGCCATTGTCTTTCCCTTGCTTTGCTCTCTTATTGCAGAAGACAAAGACCCCCCCCCCCCGTCTCTTATTGTCTCATAATCTCATCCCTTTCTCTTTGGGGTTGTCCAAGTCGGCGTAGGTACCGGTGTCACGCCGGTTTCGAGTCTAAGGGGCCGTCCCGTCCCTCCCCTTTGCCCTGGGAGGACGGCGCCGAAAGTTCACGGCTCGCGTCCGAACTGGGCCGACGGCAAAACGTCAGGGTCCCCCCTTTCCTCTCTGTGCCCCCCCATACCCTTCCCCCGAGGCAGGACCTCCCTTGCTGCCCCCCAACCCCCAATTTCGCTCCCCCCCCCCCACACGGCTGTGTCGCCCCCACCCCCGGGGCCAAGAACTACCCTACCCACAATTCTCCCAATCTTTTAAGCTGTTGGAAAGGCGGATTAGGGGATTAGTGCGCGTCTCCCCCCCCCCCCGTGCCCCCCCAGGACGCGATGCCAAGGAAGCAGCGAGGTAGGGCCCCCCCTTCTGTCCCTCCCAATCTAGCACCTCTGGGATACGGCTCTGCCCCCCCCCCTCTGAGCTATTCCCAACTCCCCCCACATCCGCCCCACGGCGAGAGCTGGGGGGGTGAGCAGGCCTCGGGGTGGGGGGCTTCTCCGTGGGCGCGCGGGGCCGGGCAATGCACCCGCCTGTTGCGTACAGCAAAGTTTGGGGAGGCCTAAGGGTGGCGGGGGGGGGGGAGAGGTGGGTTTGCGTGTTGTGTAGTTGTGTTGTACGGGGAGAGTGTGTATGAGTTGGGGTAGGGAGTGGGGGGGGCGGCGGTAGGGGACAGAGGCGGGGGTGGAGGTGTGGGCGTGTGTGTGGAGTTGTGTGGGCTGGGAGAGAGGTGGGGGGGTTGTGTAGTGTTGTGAGGTAGGATGTGGGAGAGGTGGGTGCGGAGGTGTGAGTTTGTGTGTTGTGTAGTGTTGTGAGGTAGGATTTGGGAGAGGCAGGTGTGGAGTTGTGAGTTTGTGTGTTGCGTAGTGTGAGGTAGGCTGTGGGGGAGGCGGGTGTGGAGGTGTGAGTTTGTGTGTTGTGTAGTGTTGTGAGGTAGGATGTGGGACAGGTGGGTGTGGAGGTGTGAGTTTGTGTGTTGTGTGGGGGTTGGATGGTAGAAAGGCGGGTGTCAAGGTGTGTGAGTTTGTCTTGTGTAGTGTGGGATTGGACGAGAGGTGTGTGTGGAGGTGCGGGAGTATGTGTGGGGTTGTGTAGTGTTGCGGGGTTGGATTGCAGAGAGTCATGTGTGAGGTTGTGTTGTGTGGTGGGGTTGGAGGTGGGAGAGGCCGGTGTGGAGATGCGGGTGTTGTGGGTTTGTCTGGGCAAGGCGGGGGAGGGGGGGGGGGCGTGTGAGCCGACAGTGCATGTCCTGTGTTGTGTTGTTGTGTGGAACATGGCATGTGATTGCGTGCTGTGTGCGGTTGCATGGGAGAGCAGTGCAGTGTGAGGGTTTGGGAGGTTGTGTAGTGGTGTGTGAGTTACGTTGTGTGTCTGGGGTGTGTGTGTGTGTCTCGTTTGGAGAGTGGGTGTAGCTGAGGGGTGTATGTGTGTAGGGTGGATGGGCCGGTCTCGGGTTGATTGTTTGCCTGTTGCGTTGAGGTTGTGGGGCGGTAGTGGAGAGGTGTGTCTTGAAGTGTTGCGGGGGCTCAGAGTGTGTTGTTTGAGTGCAAGGAGGTGGAGCGGGGTGTGGGTGTGTGTGTGTGTGTGTAACAGGGTTTGCGGGTGTACCTGGGATAGCAGTGACGTGTGTGTGTGTGTGTGTAACAGGGTTTGCGGGTGTACCTGGGATAGCAGTGACGTGTGTGTGTGTGTGTGTGTGTGTGTGTGTGTAACAGGGTTTGCGGGTGTCTGTGGGGGTAGCAGTGACGTGTGTGTGTGTGTGTGTGTGTGTGTGTGTAACAGGGTTTGCGGGTGTCTGTGGGGGTAGCAGTGACGTGTGTGTGTGTGTGTGTAGAACAGGGTTTGCGGGTGTCTGTGGGGGTAGCAGTGACGTGTGTGTGTATGTGTGTGTGTAGAACAGGGTTTGCGGGTGTCTGTGGGGGTAGCAGTGACGTGTGTGTGTGTGTGTGTGTGTGTAGAACAGGGTTTGCGGGTGTCTGTGGGGGTAGCAGTGACGTGTGTGTGTGTGTGTGTGTGTGTGTGTGTGTGTAGAACAGGGTTTGCGGGTGTCTGTGGGGGTAGCAGTGACGTGTGTGTGTGTGTGTGTGTGTAACAGGGTTTGCGGGTGTCTGGGGGGGTAGCAGTGATGTGTGTGTGTGTGTGTGTAACAGGGTTTGCGGGTGTCTGTGGGGGTAGCAGTGACTTGGTGTGTGTGTGTGTGTGTGTGTGTAACAGGGTTTGCGGGTGTCTGTGGGGGTAGCAGTGACGTGTGTGTGTGTGTGTGTGTGTGTGTAGAACAGGGTTTGCGGGTGTCTGTGGGGGTAGCAGTGACGTGTGTGTGTGTGTGTAGAACAGGGTTTGCGGGTGTCTGTGGGGGTAGCAGTGACGTGTGTGTGTGTGTGTGTGTGTGTGTGTGTGTGTGTTTAGTCCCCCTGGACACCCCCCCTCGAAATTCAGCCCCCCCCGCAAACACCCCCCACGTGCCCCACGGCGGGGCCCCCCCGGAAATACCCCCCCGCCCAGCTGTGCCCCTCCTCCTCGGAGCTCTGCGTGCCCCATCTTGGGGGGGGGGGCAGAAACCATCCCTGCCCCCCCCCACGCAGCCTGACCCCCATCTGCCCCCCCCCCGCCAGAGGCCCGGGCCGCCCTACGCCTCATGGAGGAGACGCCGGAGCAGAGCCTCCGGCACAAGGCGCAGACCCTGCTGAGCGTCTTCCAGAGCCCCCTCTTCCAGGCCCTGCTGGGTAGGTGTGGGGCGCAGGGGGGCAGGGGGCGGGGTCAAGGGGAGGGGAGGGGCTTAAGGAACTGGGCTCAGGGGGCTGAGGGAAGGGGCGGGATTTAGGGAGAGGGAGGGCCCGATGGAGCAGGGAGGTGGGTGGGGGGGAACGGGGGCGGGGTTTGTAGGGCAGGGGGCGGGGCTTACGGCGCGAGGGTGGGGCTTGGAGGCTGGGGGCGGGGCTTACCCTCGGGGGAGGGGCTTGAGGCGAACCCGAGCCGGCTCGCCGGGGTGGGGGGGTGGGTAGCCGGCCCTGGGGGGCAGGGGGCGACCCCCAGGGGTGGCCCGGGGGAGGTGGCGGCCGGGGCCCCGGGGCTCTAATTAGGGGAGGGGTCGATCTGCGTTAATTACTCTGACCCGGGTTGGGGGGGGCCGGCCTGGGAGGAGCTTTCGGGCAACGGGTTAGGATTAGGGGCCCGGATTAGGGGGCCGGCCCATGCGGCCGGGATTGGCCACCCGGCCCCTCCGCCCCGCCCACCGGGCCCCTCCGCCCCGGTCTCCCGCCCCCCCCCAGGGCAGTAAAGTCCCATCGTCTCCCCCCCCAGACATC
Organism: Sternotherus odoratus; assembly: GCA_032164245.1. NCBI lineage: Eukaryota > Metazoa > Chordata > Testudines > Kinosternidae > Sternotherus > Sternotherus odoratus. Next base: position 410,153 of record JAVMKO010000062.1, read on the forward strand.
CAGGAGGTCTATGAGGCGGCCGTGACGGACCCACAACCCCCGGCCGCGCGCCGGGCCCGGGCCAAGGTACCGACCCCGTACGTAGCTGTTCATCCGCCCGCCCCCGTACGCAGCTCTCCGTCCGTCCGTCCATCCGTCCGTCCATCCATCCATCCATCCCCATATCCGTCCGTCCGTCCATCCATCCGTCCGTCCGTCCATCCCCATATCCATCCGTCCATCCATCCGTCCGTCCGTCCGTCCATCCCCATATCCGTCCGTCCATCCATCCGTCCGTCCAGCCCCATATCCATCCGTCCGTCCATCCCCATATCCGTCCGTCCATCCATCCGTCCGTCCATCCCCATATCCATCCGTCCGTCCATCCCCATATCCATCCATCCGTCCGTCCATCCCCATATCCATCCATCCGTCCGTCCGTCCATCCGTCCGTCCATCCCCATATCCATCCGTCCGTCCCCATATCCATCCGTCCGTCCATCCATCCGTCTGTCCCCATATCCGTCCGTCCGTCCCCATATCCGTCCGTCCGTCCATCCATCCGTCCATCCGTCCGTCCATCCCCATATCCGTCCGTCCGTCCATCCCCATATCCGTCCGTCCGTCTGTCCCCATATCCGTCCGTCCGTCCATCCGTCCGTCCCCATATCCGTCCGTCCGTCCATCCGTCCGTCCATCCGTCCGTCCATCCCCATATCCGTCCGTCCGTCCATCCCCATATCCATCCATCCATCCCCATATCCGTCCGTCCGTCCATCCCCATATCCGTCCGTCTGTCCGTCCCCATATCCGTCCATCCATCCATCCATCCATCCCCATATCCGTCCGTCCGTCCCCATATCCGTCCGTCCATCCGTCCGTCCATCCCCATATCCGTCCGTCCGTCCGTCCCCATATCCGTCCGTCCCCATATCCGTCCGTCCATCCGTCCGTCCGTCCATCCATCCCCATATCCGTCCGTCCGCCCGCCCATCCGTCCGTCCATCCCCATATCCATCCGTCCGTCCATCCCCATATCCATCCGTCCGTCCGTCCCCATATCCGTCCGTCCGTCCATCCGCCCATCCGTCCGTCCATCCCCATATCCATCCGTCCGTCCCCATATCCGTCCGTCCGTCCATCCGTCCGTCCATCCTCATATCCATCCGTCCGTCCATCCCCATATCCATCCGTCTGTCCGTCCGTCCATCCCCATATCCATCCATCCGTCCATCCCCATGTCCGTCCGTCCATCCGTCCGTCCATCCCCATATCCGTCCGTCCATCCATCCGTCCGTCCATCTGTCCGTCCATCCCCATATCCATCCATCCGTCCATCCCCATATCCGTCCGTCCATCCGTCCGTCCATCCCCATATCCGTCCGTCCGTCCATCCGTCCGTCCATCCGTCCGTCCATCCCCATATCCATCCGTCCGTCCGTCCATCCCCATATCCATCCGTCCGTCCGTCCATCCATCCCCATATCCATCCGTCCGTCCGTCCATCCCCATATCCATCCGTCCGTCCATCCCCATATCCATCCGTCCGTCGGTCCGTCCCCATATCCATCCGTCCGTCCATCCCCATATCCGTCCGTCCATCCGTCCGTCCATCCCCATATCCGTCCGTCCGTCCATCCGTCCGTCCATCCCCATATCCATCCGTCCGTCCATCCCCATATCCATCCGTCCGTCCGTCCATCCCCATATCCATCCGTCCGTCCGTCCATCCATCCCCATATCCATCCTTCCGTCCGTCCGTCCACCCCGTACACAGCTCTCTGTCCGTCCATCCCTCCATCCGTCCGTCTGCCCACCCCCTACACAGCTCTCCGTCCGTCCGTCCGTCCCCATATCCATCCGTCCGTCCATCCATCCGTCCCCATATCCATCCGTCCATCCCCATATCCATCCATCCGTCTGTCCGCCCACCCCCCTACACAGCTATCTGTCCACCCGTCCATCCATCCGTCCGTCCCCATATCCATCCGTCCGTCCGTCCATCCCCATATCCATCCGTCCGTCCGTCCCCATATCCATCCGTCCGTCTGTCCGCCCACCCCCCTACACAGCTATCCGTCCATCCGTCCATCCCCATATCCATCCGTCCGTCCATCCGTCCCCATATCCATCCGTCCGTCCATCCGTCCGTCCATCCCCATATCCGTCCGTCCGTCCATCCCCATATCCATCCGTCCGTCCGTCCGTCCCCATATCCATCCGTCCGTCCATCCGTCCGCCCACCCCCCTACACAGCTATCCGTCCATCCATCCATCCCCATATCCATCCGTCCGTCCATCCGTCCGTCCATCCCCATATCCATCTGTCCGTCCGTCCGTCCATCCCCATATCCATCCGTCCGTCCGTCCGTCCATCCCCATATCCATCCATCCATCCGTCCCCATATCCATCCGTCCGTCCGTCCCCATATCCATCCGTCTGTCCGTCCGTCCGTCCATCCCCATATCCATCCGTCCGTCCGTCCCCATATCCATCCGTCCGTCCATCCGTCTGTCCACATATCCATCCGTCCATCCATCCATCTCCCCATCCCAATATCCATCCGTCTTTCTGTCCGCCCGCCCGCCCACCCCCGTACACAGCGATCGGTCCATCCATCCGTCCGTCCATCCATCCGTCTGTCCGTCCGCCCACCCCCCTACACAGCTATCCGTCCGTCCATCCCCATATCCATCCGTCCGTCCATCCTTCCATCAGTCCGCTCACCCCCTACACAACTATCCGTCCATCTGTCCGTCCATCCCCATATCCATCCGTCCGTCCGTCCCCATATCCATCCGTCCGTCCATCTGTCCATCCCCATATCCATCCGTCCGTCCGTCCCCATATCCATCCATCCGTCCGTCCGTCCCCATATCCATCCGTCCATCCATCCGTCCATCCCCATATCCATCCGTCCGTCCGTCCCCATATCCATCCATCCGTCTGTCCGTCCGTCCCCATATCCATCCGTCCATCCATCCGTCCATCCCCATATCCGTCCGTCCGTCCGTCCCCATATCCATCCATCCGTCTGTCCGTCCGTCCCCATATCCATCCGTCCATCCATCCGTCCATCCCCATATCCATCCGTCCGTCCGTCCCCATATCCATCCATCCGTCCATCCGTCCGTCCATCTGTCCGTCCATCCCCATATCCATCCATCCGTCTGTCCGCCCACCCCCCTACACAGCTATCCGTCCATCCTTCCGTCCGTCCATCCCCATATCCATCCGTCCGTCCATCCGTCCGTCCATCCATCCGTCCATCCCCATGTCCATCCGTCCGTCCATCCCCATATCCATCCGTCCGTCCGTCCATCCCCATATCCATCCGTCCGTCCGTCCGTCCATCCCCATATCCATCCGTCTGTCTGTCCGCCCACCCCCCTACACAGCTATCCGTCCATCCGTCCGTCCATCCGTCCATCCCCATATCCATCCGTCCATCCATCCCCATATCCATCCGTCCGTCCATCCATCCGTCCATCCCCATATCCATCCGTCCGTCCATCCCCATATCCATCCGTCCCTCCATCCCCATATCCATCTGTCCGTCCATCCGTCCGTCCGTCCGTCCATCCCCATATCCATCCATCCATCCGTCCGTCCCCATATCCATCCATTCGTCCGTCCGTCCGTCCCCATATCCATCCGTCCATCCATCCGTCCATCCCCATATCCATCCGTCCGTCCGTCCCCATATCCATCCGTCCGTCTGTCCCCATATCCATCCATCCGTCTGTCCGTCCGTCCCCATATCCATCCGTCCATCCATCCGTCCATCCCCATATCCATCCGTCCGTCCGTCCCCATATCCATCCGTCCGTCCATCCGTCCGTCCATCTGTCCGTCCATCCCCATATCTATCCATCCGTCTGTCCGCCCACCCCCCTACACAGCTATCCGTCCATCCGTCCGTCCCCATATCCATCCGTCCGTCCGTCCCCATATCCATCCGTCCGTCCATCCGTCCGTCCATCCCCATATCCGTCCGTCCGTCCGTCCCCATATCCATCCGTCCGTCCATCCGTCCGTCCATCCCCATATCCGTCCGTCCGTCCATCCCCATATCCATCCGTCCGTCCGTCCATCCCCATATCCATCCGTCTGTCCGTCCGTCCATCCCCATATCCATCCGTCCGTCCGTCCGTCCATCCCCATATCCATCCATCCGTCCATCCCCATATCCATCCATCCGTCCGTCCGTCCATCCGTCCGTCCATCCCCATATCCATCCATCCGTCCATCCCCATATCCATCCGTCCGTCCGTCCGTCCCCATATCCATCCGTCCGTCCGTCCGTCCCCATATCCATCCGTCCATCCCCATATCCATCCGTCCATCCATCCCCATATCCATCCATCCATCCATCCGTCCGTCCATCTGTCCGTCCATCCCCATATCCATCCGTCCGTCATTCCGTCCATCCCCATATCGATCCGTCCGTCCATCCATCCGTCCATCTGTCCGTCCATCCCCATATCCATCCATCCGTCTGCCCGCCCACCCCCCTACACAGCTATCCGTCCGTCCGTCCATCCGTCCGTCCCCATATCCATCCGTCCGTCCGTCCGTCCATCCGTCCATCCGTCCGTCCCCATATCCATCCATCCATCCGTCCGTCCATCTGTCCGTCCATCCCCATATCCATCCATCCGTCTGCCCGCCCACCCCCCTACACAGCTATCCGTCCATCCTTCCGTCCGTCCATCCCCATATCCATCCGTCCGTCCATCCGTCCATCCGTCCATCCGTCCGTCCCCATATCCATCCGTCCGTCCGTCCATCCGTCCGTCCCCATATCCATCCGTCCGTCCATCCATCCGTCCATCCGTCCGTCCCCATATCCATCCGTCCGTCCATCCTTCCGTCCGTCTCTCACACTCACACACACACTGATTGTGTCCCCTTGACTCACACCCACACTGTGTGTGTGTGTCTCTCTCTCTCACACACACACACGCACTGGTTGTGTCCGGCTCAGAAGCACACACTGACTGCATCTCTCTTTTCTCTCTTACACACACACACAGTGCTTGTGTCTCTCACACCCACCAATTGTGTCTCTTACACAGATTGTGTGTCTCACATCTACATGGATTGTGTCTCTCACACACACATACTGTTTGTCTTACACACACAGATTGGGTCTCTGTGTCACACCCTAGCTGATTGTGTCTCTTTCTCACACACAGACACACACACACAGATTGTGCCCCTGTCTCTCCCACACACGCTGCTAGTGTCACTTACACACACACACACACTTGCTTGTGTCTCTCTTGTCACTCTCACGTACACATATACACTCCGCTTGTGTCTCCCGTTTGTCACTTACACACACACACACACACACACCCTGCTTGTGTCTGTCTTGTCACTGTAACTTACACACACACACACTCTCCACTTGTGTCTCGCTCTCATTCTGTCACCGACACACACACACTTGTGTGACTCTCTCGATCTCATTGTCACGTCCACCCACGTATTTCTCTCTCCTCGTGTGTGTCACTGTCTGACACACTCGTGTATCCCTCACCAATCCAGTCCCCCCCCCGCAGGATCCAGAGCTGCCCCCCCGACTCGCTCCCAACACCCGCTGACCGCACAAGGCGGGGGCTCTCCGCCCCCCCGGCCCCACAGACACCCACAGACTGGCACAGGACACCCCATATCTCCTTCCACCGCCCCCAGGACAGCCCTCCTCTAGCCCCCTTCCTCCATCCCTTCTTCCTACCACCCCCCATTCCTCCGCCTGCTGCCTTCCTCCATCCCTTCTTCCTTCCACCCCCCCCATTCCTCCGCGTGCTGCCTTCCTCCATCCCTTCTTCCTACCACCCCCCATTCCTCCGCCTGCTGCCTTCCTCCATCCCTTCTTCCTACCACCCCCCCATTCCTCCACCTGCTGCCTTCCTCCATCCCTTCTTCCTACCACCCCCCATTCCTCCGCCTGCTGCCTTCCTCCATCCCTTCTTCCTACCACCCCCATTCCTCCGCCTGCTGCCTTCCACCATCCCTTCTTCCTACCACCCCCTATTCCTCCACCTGCTGCCTTCCTCCATCCCTTCTTCCTACCACCCCCATTCCTCCACCTGCTGCCTTCCTCCATCCCTTCTTCCTACCACCCCCCATTCCTCCGCCTGCTGCCTTCCACCATCCCTTCTTCCTACCACCCCCCATTCCTCCGCCTGCTGCCTTCCTCCATCCCTTCTTCCTTCCACCCCCATTCCTCCGCCTGCTGCCTTCCTCCATCCCTTCTTCCTTCCACCCCCATTCCTCCGCCTGCTGCCTTCCTCCATCCCTTCTTCCTTCCACTCCCCACTCCTCCGCCTGCTGCCTTCCTCCATCCCTTCTTCCTTCCACCCCCCACTCCTCCGCGTGCTGCCTTCCTCCATCCCTTCTTCCTATCACCCCCCCATTCCTCCGCGTGCTGCCTTCCTCCATCCCTTCTTCCTTCCAACGCCCATTCCTCCGCGTGCTGCCTTCCACCATCCCTTCTTCCTTCACCCCCATTCCTCCGCCTGCTGCCTTCCTCCATCCCTTCTTCCTTCACCCCCATTCCTCCGCCTGCTGCCTTCCACCATCCCTTCTTCCTTCACCCCCATTCCTCCTCCTGCTGCCTTCCTCCATCCCTTCTTCCTTCCACCCCCATTCCTCCGCGTGCTGCCTTCCTCCATCCCTTCTTCCTACCACCCCCCATTCCTCCACCTGCTGCCTTCCTCCATCCCTTCTTCCTACCACCCCCCATTCCTCCGCCTGCTGCCTTCCACCATCCCTTCTTCCTACCACCCCCATTCCTCCGCCTGCTGCCTTCCTCCATCCCTTCTTCCTACCACCCCCCATTCCTCTGCCTGCTGCCTTCCTCCATCCCTTCTTCCTACCACCACCCCATTCCTCCGCGTGCTGCCTTCCTCCATCCCTTCTTCCTACCACCCCCCATTCCTCCACCTGCTGCCTTCCTCCATCCCTTCTTCCTACCACCGCCCACTCCTCCACCTGCTGCCTTCCACCATCCCTTCTTCCTTCCACCCCCCATTCCTCCGCCTGCTGCCTTCCACCATCCCTTCTTCCTACCACCCCCCCATTCCTCCGCCTGCTGCCTTCCACCATCCCTTCTTCCTTCACCCCCATTCTTCCGCGTGCTGCCTTCCTCCATCCCTTCTTCCTTCCACCCCCCATTCCTCCGCCTGCTGCCTTCCTCCATCCCTTCTTCCTACCATCCCCATTCCTCCGCCTGCTGCCTTCCTCCATCCCTTCTTCCTTCCACCCCCATTCCTCCACCTGCTGCCTTCCTCCATCCCTTCTTCCTTCCACCCCCATTCCTCCGCCTGCTGCCTTCCTCCATCCCTTCTTCCTACCACCACCCCATTCCTCCGCCTGCTGCCTTCCTCCATCCCTTCTTCCTACCACCCCCATTCCTCCGCCTGCTGCCTTCCTCCATCCCTTCTTCCTTCCAAGCCCCATTCCTCCGCCTGCTGCCTTCCTCCATCCCTTCTTCCTACCATCCCCCCATTCCTCCACCTGCTGCCTTCCTCCATCCCTTCTTCCTACCACCCCCCATTCCTCCGCCTGCTGCCTTCCTCCATCCCTTCTTCCTTCCACCCCATTCCTCCACGTGCTGCCTTCCTCCATCCCTTCTTCCTTCACCCCCATTCCTCCGCCTGCTGCCTTCCTCCATCCCTTCTTCCTTCACCCCCATTCCTCCGCCTGCTGCCTTCCTCCATCCGTTCTTCCTTCCACCCCCATTCCTCCGCCTGCTGCCTTCCTCCATCCCTTCTTCCTACCACCCCCCATTCTTCCGCCTGCTTCCTTCTTCCATCCCTTCTTCCTACCATCCCCCCATTCCTCCACCTCCTGCCTTCCTCCATCCCTTCTTCCTACCACCCCCCATTCCTCCGCGTGCTGCCTTCCACCATCCCTTCTTCCTTCACCCCCCCATTCCTCCACCTGCTGCCTTCCACCATCCCTTCTTCCTACCATCCCCCCATTCCTCCACCTGCTGCCTTCCACCATCCCTTCTTCCTTCCACCCCCCATTCCTCCGCGTGCTGCCTTCCTCCGTCCCTTCTTCCTTCACCCCCATTCCTCCGCCTGCTGCCTTCTTCCATCCCTTCTTCCTTCCACCCCCATTCCTCCGCCTGCTGCCTTCCACCATCCCTTCTTCCTACCACCCCCATTCCTCCACCTGCTGCCTTCCTCCGTCCCTTCTTCCTTCCACCCCCATTCCTCTGCCTGCTGCCTTCCTCCATCCCTTCTTCCTACCACCCCCCATTCCTCCGCCTGCTGCCTTCCTCCATCCCTTCTTCCTACCACCCCCATTCCTCCGCCTGCTGCCTTCCACCATCCCTTCTTCCTACCACCCCCCATTCCTCCACCTCCTTCCTTCCACCATCCCTTCTTCCTTCACCCCCATTCCTCCGCCTGCTGCCTTCCACCATCCCTTCTTCCTTCCACCCCCATTCCTCCGCCTGCTGCCTTCCTCCATCCCTTCTTCCTACCACCCCCCATTCCTCCGCCTGCTGCCTTCCTCCATCCCTTCTTCCTATCACCCCCCCATTCCTCCACCTGCTGCCTTCCTCCATCCCTTCTTCCTACCACCCCCCATTCCTCCACCTGCTGCCTTCCTCCATCCCTTCTTCCTACCACCCCCCATTCCTCCACCTCCTTCCTTCCACCATCCCTTCTTCCTTCACCCCCATTCCTCCGCCTGCTGCCTTCCACCATCCCTTCTTCCTATCACCCCCCCATTCCTCCGCCTGCTGCCTTCCTCCATCCCTTCTTCCTTCCACCCCCATTCCTCCGCGTGCTGCCTTCCTCCATCCCTTCTTCCTTCCACCCCCCATTCCTCCGCCTGCTGCCTTCCTCCATCCCTTCTTCCTACCACCCCCCATTCCTCCACCTCCTTCCTTCCACCATCCCTTCTTCCTTCACCCCCATTCCTCCGCCTGCTGCCTTCCACCATCCCTTCTTCCTATCACCCCCCCATTCCTCCACCTGCTGCCTTCCTCCATCCCTTCTTCCTACCACCCCCCATTCCTCCACCTGCTGCCTTTCTCCATCCCTTCTTCCTACCACCCCCCATTCCTCCACCTCCTTCCTTCCACCATCCCTTCTTCCTTCACCCCCATTCCTCCGCCTGCTGCCTTCCACCATCCCTTCTTCCTATCACCCCCCCATTCCTCCACCTGCTGCCTTCCTCCATCCCTTCTTCCTACCACCCCCCATTCCTCCGCCTGCTGCCTTCCTCCATCCCTTCTTCCTTCCCCCCCATTCCTCCGCGTACTGCCTTCCTCCATCCCTTCTTCCTACCACCCCCCATTCCTCCGCCTGCTGCCTTCCTCCATCCCTTTCTTCCTTCACCCCCCATTCCTCCGCCTGCTGCCTTCCTCCATCCCTTCTTCCTTCACCCCCCATTCCTCCGCCTGCTGCCTTCCTCCTTCCCTTCTTCCTACCACCCCCCATTCCTCCACCTCCTTCCTTCCACCATCCCTTCTTCCTTCACCCCCATTCCTCCGCGTGCTGCCTTCCTCCATCCCTTCTTCCTTCCACCCCCCATTCCTCCGCCTGCTGCCTTCCTCCATCCCTTCTTCCTACCACCCCCCCATTCCTCCACCTCCTTCCTTCCACCATCCCTTCTTCCTTCACCCCCATTCCTCCGCGTGCTGCCTTCCTCCATCCCTTCTTCCTTCCACCCCCCATTCCTCCGCCTGCTGCCTTCCTCCATCCCTTCTTCCTACCACCCCCCATTCCTCCACCTGCTGCCTTCCTCCATCCCTTCTTCCTACCACCCCCCATTCCTCCACCTCCTTCCTTCCACCATCCCTTCTTCCTTCACCCCCATTCCTCCGCCTGCTGCCTTCCACCATCCCTTCTTCCTATCACCCCCCCATTCCTCCGCCTGCTGCCTTCCTCCATCCCTTCTTCCTACCACCCCCCATTCCTCCGCCTGCTGCCTTCCTCCATCCCTTCTTCCTTCACCCCCCATTCCTCCGCCTGCTGCCTTCCTCCATCCCTTCTTCCTTCACCCCCCATTCCTCCGCCTGCTGCCTTCCTCCATCCCTTCTTCCTTCACCCCCCATTCCTCCGCCTGCTGCCTTCCTCCATCCCTTCTTCCTTCACCCCCCATTCCTCCGCCTGCTGCCTTCCACCATCCCTTCTTCCTACCACCCCCCATTCCTCCGCCTGCTGCTTTCCACCATCCCTTCTTCCTTCACCCCCATTCCTCCGCCTGCTGCCTTCCTCCATCCCTTCTTCCTACCACCCCCCCATTCCTCCACCTCCTTCCTTCCACCATCCCTTCTTCCTTCACCCCCATTCCTCCGCGTGCTGCCTTCCTCCATCCCTTCTTCCTTCCACTCCCCACTCCTCCGCGTGCTGCCTTCCTCCATCCCTTCTTCCTACCACCGCCCCATTCCTCCGCCTGCTGCCTTCCTCCATCCCTTCTTCCTTCACCCCCCATTCCTCCGCCTGCTGCCTTCCTCCATCCCTTCTTCCTTCACCCCCCCATTCCTCCGCCTGCTGCCTTCCTCCATCCCTTCTTCCTTCACCCCCATTCCTCCGCCTGCTGCCTTCCTCCATCCCTTCTTCCTACCACCCCCCCATTCCTCTGCCTCCTGCCTTCCTCCATCCCTTCTTCCTTCCACCCCCCATTCCTCCGCCTGCTGCCTTCCTCCATCCCTTCTTCCTACCACCCCCATTCCTCCGCCTGCTGCCTTCCTCCATCCCTTCTTCCTTCCACCCCCCATTCCTCCGCCTGCTGCCTTCCTCCATCCCTTCTTCCTTCCACTCCCATTCCTCCGCCTGCTGCCTTCCTCCATCCCTTCTTCCTACCACCGCCCCATTCCTCCGCCTGCTGCCTTCCTCCATCCCTTCTTCCTACCACCCCCCATTCCTCCGCCTGCTGCCTTCCTCCATCCCTTCTTCCTTCCACCCCCCATTCCTCCGCCTGCTGCCTTCCTCCATCCCTTCTTCCTACCACCCCCCATTCCTCTGCCTCCTGCCTTCCTCCATCCCTTCTTCCTACCACCCCCATTCCTCCGCCTGCTGCCTTCCTCCATCCCTTCTTCCTTCCACCCCCCATTCCTCCGCCTGCTGCCTTCCTCCATCCCTTCTTCCTACCACCCCCCATTCCTCTGCCTCCTGCCTTCCTCCATCCCTTCTTCCTATCACCCCCCCATTCCTCCGCATGCTGCCTTCCTCCATCCCTTCTTCCTACCACCCCCCATTCCTCCGCCTGCTGCCTTCCTCCATCCCTTCTTCCTATCACCCCCCCATTCCTCCGCCTGCTGCCTTCCTCCATCCCTTCTTCCTACCACCCCCCATTCCTCCGCCTGCTGCCTTCCACCATCCCTTCTTCCTACCACCCCCATTCCTCCGCCTGCTGCCTTCCTCCATCCCTTCTTCCTACCACCCCCCATTCCTCCACCTGCTGCCTTCCTCCATCCCTTCTTCCTACCACCCCCCATTCCTCCGCCTGCTGCCTTCCTCCATCCCTTCTTCCTACCACCCCCCATTCCTCCGCCTGCTGCCTTCCTCCATCCCTTCTTCCTACCACCCCCCATTCCTCCGCCTGCTGCCTTCCTCCATCCCTTCTTCCTTCACCCCCCATTCCTCCGCCTGCTGCCTTCCTCCATTCCTTCTTCCTACCACCCCCCATTCCTCCGCCTGCTTCCTTCCTCCATCCCTTCTTCCTACCACCCCCCCATTCCTCCACCTGCTGCCTTCCTCCATCCCTTCTTCCTTCACCCCCCATTCCTCCACCTGCTGCCTTCCTCCATCCCTTCTTCCTACCACCCCCCATTCCTCCACCTGCTGCCTTCCTCCATCCCTTCTTCCTACCACCCCCCATTCCTCCGCCTGCTGCCTTCCTCCATCCCTTCTTCCTTCACCCCCATTCCTCCGCGTTCTGCCTTCCTCCATCCCTTCTTCCTTCCACCCCCCATTCCTCCGCCTGCTGCCTTCCTCCATCCCTTCTTCCTACCACCCCCCATTCCTCCGCCTGCTGCCTTCCTCCATCCCTTCTTCCTACCACCCCCCCATTCCTCCGCCTGCTGCCTTCCTCCATCCCTTCTTCCTTCACCCCCTCCGCTCCCCCCCCGCGGTCCCCACCCTTCCCCTCCCTCCTTCCCTCCCTCTCTTCCTCCGCCCGCCGCCTGCCTCCATCCCTCCTTCCTGCCTCGTCCGCCGCGCTCCGCGTCCCCTCCGCCGGCCGCCTGCCCCCCCGTCCCTTCTTCCTCCCGCACCCCCACCCCCCTCCCCGGCCCTCCCCCCCCCCAGCCCCCCGTCTCTCCCTCCGGCCTCCCCCCCCCCCCACAGCCCGCACCGCCGGGGGGGAGCCGGCCGCCGCGCGCCGGTGGGGCGGGGGGGCCCCCGCGCGCTGCCTGAGTGAGGAGGAGGAGGAGGAGGGGGGGGCAATTGAAGGCGAGTGGGGGGCAATTCCTTCCCCGGCCCCCCGGAAGATCTGATGTGCTGGGGACCCCCCCGGGGCAGCGGCTCCCTCCTCCCCGGCCATGGACTGTCTCTGTATAGTCACCACCAAGGTAAGGGGGGGCCGGGGGGGGGGCCGGGGGGGTCCTCGTGGGACCTGGGGGGGTCTCTGGGGGGCGGGGGGGTTGGGGGGTCTCTGTGGAGATGGAGGGGGGCGCTCGGGGTCTCCCTGGGGATGTGAGGGGGTCTCTGGGGGGCGGGGGGAGGTTTGGGGGGGTCTCTGGGGAACCGGGGGGGCGCTCTGGGTCTCCCTGGGGATGTGGGGGGGTCTCTGGGGGGCGGGGGGAGGTTTGGGGGGTCTCCGTGGGATGGGGGGGCGCTCGGGGTCTCCCTGGGGATGTGGGGGTCTCTGGGGGGCTGGGGGAGGTTTGGGGGGTCTCCGTGGGATGGGGGGGCGCTCGGGGTCTCCCTGGGGATGTGGGGGGGTCTCTGGGGGGCGGGGGGGTCTCTGTGGAGATGGGGAGTTTCTGGGGGGCTGTGGGGGTCTCTGTGGAGATGGGGAGTCTCTGTTGGACCGGGGGGGCGTCTGGGGTCTCCCTGGGGATGTGGGGGGGCCTCTGGGGGGGATGTGGGAGGTTTGGGGGGGTCTCCGTGGTGCTGTGGGTTGGAGGGGGGCTCCGTGATGGTCTGGGGGTGTCCCTGGGGGGGGACTGAGGGTTTCCATGGTGATGGGGGGGTGGGTTCCTGGGGGTCTCCATCGTGATCTGGGGGGGCTCAGGGTTTCCATGGTGATGGGGGGGTTCCTGGGGGTCTCCATCGTGATCTGGGGGGGCTCAGGGTTTCCATGGTGATGGGGGGGTTCCCCATCGTGATCTGGGGGTGTCTCTGGAGGCCTGGGGGTTTTCTATGGTGATCGGGCAGGACTTGGGGTCTCCATTATATTGACGGGGTGGGGGGGGCTGGTCTCTCCAGTCCTGGGCACCCCCAGGGCTTTCTATGGGGCTGGGGAGGCCTGGGGTCTCTGTATGGGGTTGGGGGTCTCCAGGATGCTGGGGGGGCTGGGGGGGTTTCCATGGTGATGTGTGTGTGTGGGGGGGAGGGGTTTCAGAGTCTCCATGGTGTTGGTTTGGGGGGGGGGGAGGTCTCCAGAGGCCTGTGGGCTCTCTATGGGGCTATGGGGGGTGCAGGACTCTCTATGGGGCTGGGAGGATGTGGGGTTCTCTATGGGGTTGGCAGGTCTTGGGGGCTTGCTGTGGGGGGCTGCAGGGGGGCTCTCTATGGGGCTGGGAGATCCTGGGGGTCTCTCTATGGGGCTGGGAGATCCTGGGGGTCTCTCTATGGGGCTGGGGCTCTGAATAGCATTGTGAGGGGGGCCCTGTAGGCTCAATGGCGGGAGGCTGGATGTCCTCTATGGGGCAGTGGGGGGGGGTTGCTAGGGGCTCTCTATGGGTCTGGGGGGTGCTGGAGGCTCTCTATGGGCTGTGAGGGGTTCTGGGGGGGTCTCTATGGGGCTGTGAGGGGTTCTGGGGGGTCTCTATGGGCTGTGAGGGGTTCTGGGGGGGTCTCTATGGGGCTGTGAGGGGTTCTGGGGGGTCTCTATGGGTCTGGGGGTGCTGGAGGCTCTCTATGGGCTGTGAGGGGTTCTGGGGGGGTCTCTATGGGGCTGTGAGGGGTTCTGGGGGGTCTCTATGGGTCTGGGGGTGCTGGAGGCTCTCTATGGGCTGTGAGGGGTTCTGGGGGGGTCTCTATGGGGCTGTGAGGGGTTCTGGGGGGTCTCTATGGGTCTGGGGGTGCTGGAGGCTCTCTATGGGCTGTGAGGGGTTCTGGGGGGGTCTCTATGGGGCTGTGAGGGGTTCTGGGGGGGTCTCTATGGGGCTGTGAGGGGTCCTGGGGGGGTCTCTATGGGGCTCCCCACTGCCTAGCCAGTCCTCCCACACTCGCTTCTTCCCTGTGTGCTGCCCCTACTGGTCGGAGGTTGGATGGGCCCGGTGTGTGTGTGTGTGTGAGTGTCTGCGCATCACACCCCTGCCCCCAATTTGGGGGCAGCTGGGGGGCTTTCTCCGCCGAATGCCCCACAGCCGGTGGGGCACGGGGAGGGGGGTCAGGGCTCCTTGCAAAAAACCCACCCGGCATGTTAGCTCCCCGGGCTGTGTGTGTGGGTGTGTGTGGGTGTGAAATTGTGGTGTCTGCGCCCAATGTACTTGTGGGGTGGGGTGGGGGGCTGTGTGTGTGTCTACAGTGTGTATGTGAGCACTTGTACAGTGTGTGTGTGTATTTGTGTGTGTGTGTGTGTGCTGTGTGAGTCTGTGACTATTTTTGTGTTCCGTGTGTGTGTATTTGTGTTCACATGTGGCTGTGGCTATTTTTGTGTTCATTGTGTATAGATTTGTGTTCACTTGTGGTTGTGACTATTTTGGGTGTGTTTGTGTGCACATGTGGTTGTGGCTATTTTGTGTTCAGTGTGTGTGTGTATTAGTGTTCACATGCGGTTATGACTATTTTTGTGTTGTAAGTGTGTGTGTGTACTTGTGTTCTCATGCGGTTGTGACTATTTTTGTGTTCCGTGTGTGTGTATATTTGTGTTCACATGTGGCTGTGGCTATTTTTGTGTTCATTGTGTATAGATTTGTGTTCACTTGTGGTTGTGACTATTTTGGGTGTGTTTGTGTGCACATGTGGTTGTGGCTATTTTGTGTTCAGTGTGTGTGTGTGTATTAGTGTTCACGTGCGGTTATGACTATTTTTGTGTTGTGTGTGTGTACTTGTGTTCATGGGCGGTTGTGACTATTTTTGTGTTGTAAGTGTGTGTGTGTACTTGTGTTCACATGCGGTTGTGACTATTTTTGTGTTGTAAGTGTGTGTGTGTACTCGTGTTCACGGGCGGTTGTGACTATTTCTGTGTTCCATGTGTGTGAATCTGGGTTCACATATGGTTGTGACTATTTTTGTGGGGGGGTGAGTGTGCGCGGGGTGCGTTTGTGCGTGCGTAGGAATGTGGGGTCAAGCACGTGTTGTCAGACGTGTGTATACACGTGTGTGTGTGAGTGACCGTGCTGCCCCCTACTGGTGTGTGTGTGTGTGTGTGTGTGTGAAGACAGAGGGCCGAGAGCAGCTGATGGGTGCCAGAGAGCGGGGGGGGGGCACCTCTGAGCACGTGGTTAGGGGTCCCCCGGGGGGGGGCGGGCCTTGCCCGGGGTGGGGACAAGTGGGGCCGGTGTGAAAGGAGGGGGTGTCGGGTGCCCCATGTGTGTGTCATAGACCCAGGTGTGCCTGGCAGGCGTGTGGGGGGAGTGGGAAGAGGTGGGAACGCAGGTGAAGGGGGCTGCGTGTGTTCGTGTGTGGTTGTGTGTGCGTGGGGCTGCAGCTGTGTGTGGATCTCTGTGTGTGTGTGTGTGTGTGTGTGAACGGCTGTATGGATGCCTCTCGGAGGGATGGATGGTTGTAGGGATGATTGTGGTTTTGTGTGTGAGTGTGTGGTGGCAGCATGTGCGTGGACCGCCGTACGGACAGCTGTGACTGTGTGTGTGTGTGTGTGTGTGTGTGTGTACTTGTGACAGTGCGTGTGTGTCTCTGTGTGTGTGTGTACTTGTGTTCACGTGCGGTTGTGACTATTTCCATGTTCCGTGTGTGTGAATCTGGGTTCACATGCGGTTGTGACTATTTTTTTTGGGGGGGGGTGAGTGTGCGCGGGGTGCGTTTGTGCGTGCGTAGAGCGTGGGAATGTGGGGTCATGCACGTGTTGTCAGATGTGTGTATACGTGTGTGTGTGTGTGTGTGTGTGTGGTGGCAGCATGTGCGTGGACCGCCGTACGGACAGCTGTGACTGTGTGTGTCTGGGTGTCTGTGTGTGTGAACCGACTGTATGGCTGGCTCTGGTTCTGTGTGCCACGTTGTGCGGACGTCTGTGTGGGTCTGCACGGCTGTGGCTGGTCTCTCCGGTGGTGTGTAGCTCCCTAGCTAGGCCCTAACCCCGGTGTTGATGCTCCGGTGGGGGTCCGGACCTGGTGATGGGGGGGGAGAGGAGGGTGGGTTCACCCTGCTCGATGGGGTGAACTCAGTGCTAATCATTGTGTGAGTGATTGTGAGTGTGTGTGTGTGTGTGTGTTAATTCGGAGGGCAGGACGCGGGGCGGGAGGTGAATTGATTTGGGGCAGACGGAATTGGGTGACTGGAGGGGGAAGAGAATTAGAGTGGAAGGGGGAAAGGAAAGATAGCGGGATAATTTCTGGATTAAGATCTGGAGGTATGTTCTGGAGAGGGGTCATTGGGGGATGGGGGATGTGGAGGTATGTTCTGGAGAGGGGTCACTGGGGGATGGGGGATGTGGAGGTATGTTCTGGAGAGGGGTCACTGGGGGATGGGGGATGTGGAGGTATGTTCTGGAGAGGGGTCATTGGGGGATGGTGGATCTGGAGGTATGTTCTGGAGAGGGGTCATTGGGGGATGGTGGATGTGGAGGTATGTTCTGGAGAGGGGTCATTGGGGGATGGGGGATGTGGAGGTATGTTCTGGAGAGGGGTCATTGGGGGATGGGGGATGTGGAGGTATGTTCTGGAGAGGGGTCATTGGGGGATGGGGGATGGGGAGGTATGTTCTGGAGAGGGGTCACTGGGGGATGGGGGATGTGGAGGTATGTTCTGGAGAGGGGTCATTGGGGGATGGTGGATATGGAGGTATGTTCTGGAGAGGGGTCATTGGGGGATGGGGGATGTGGAGGTATGTTCTGGAGAGGGGTCACTGGGGGATGGGGGATGTGGAGGTATGTTCTGGAGAGGGGTCGATGGGGGATGGGGGATGTGGAGGTATGTTCTGGAGAGGGGTCACTGGGGGATGGTGGATGTGGAGGTATGTTCTGGAGAGGGGTCATTGGGGGATGGGGGATGTGGAGCTATGTTCTGGAGAGGGGTCATTGGGGGATGGGGGATGTGGAGGTATGTTCTGGAGAGGGGTCATTGGGGGATGGGGGATGTGGAGGTATGTTCTGGAGAGGGGTCATTGGGGGATGGGGGATGTGGAGGTATGTTCTGGAGAGGGGTCACTGGGGGATGGGGGATGTGGAGGTATGTTCTGGAGAGGGGTCATTGGGGGATGGTGGATGTGGAGGTATGTTCTGGAGAGGGGTCATTGGGGGATGGTGGATGTGGAGGTATGTTCTGGAGAGGGGTCATTGGGGGATGGTGGATCTGGAGGTATGTTCTGGAGAGGGGTCATTGGGGGATGGTGGATCTGGAGGTATGTTCTGGAGAGGGGTCACTGGGGGATGGGGGATGTGGAGGTATGTTCTGGAGAGGGGTCATTGGGGGATGGGGGATGTGGAGGTATGTTCTGGAGAGGGGTCATTGGGGGATGGTGGATGTGGAGGTATGTTCTGGAGAGGGGTCATTGGGGGATGGGGGATGTGGAGGTATGTTCTGGAGAGGGGTCATTGGGGGATGGGGGATGTGGAGGTATGTTCTGGAGAGGGGTCACTGGGGGATGGGGGATGTGGAGGTATGTTCTGGAGAGGGGTCGATGGGGGATGGTGGATGTGGAGGTATGTTCTGGAGAGGGGTCATTGGGGGATGGGGGATGTGGAGGTATGTTCTGGAGAGGGGTCATTGGGGGATGGGGGATGTGGAGGTATGTTCTGTAGAGGGGTCATTGGGGGATGGGGGATGTGGAGGTATGTTCTGGAGAGGGGTCACTGGAGGATGGTGGATCTGGAGGTATGTTCTGGAGAGGGGTCATTGGGGGATGGGGGATGTGGAGGTATGTTCTGGAGAGGGGTCATTGGGGGATGGGGGATGTGGAGGTATGTTCTGGAGAGGGGTCATTGGGGGATGGTGGATCTGGAGGTATGTTCTGGAGAGGGGTCATTGGGGGATGGGGGATGTGGAGGTATGTTCTGGAGAGGGGTCATTGGGGGATGGTGGATATGGAGGTATGTTCTGGAGAGGGGTCATTGGGGGATGGGGGATGTGGAGGTATGTTCTGGAGAGGGGTCATTGGGGGATGTGGAGGTATGTTCTGGAGAGGGGTCATTGGGGGATGGGGGATGTGGAGGTATGTTCTGGAGAGGGGTCACTGGAGGATGGTGGATGTAGAGGTATGTTCTGGAGAGGGGTCATTGGGGGATGGGGGATGTGGAGGTATGTTCTGGAGAGGGGTCACTGGAGGATGGTGGATCTGGAGGTATGTTCTGGAGAGGGGTCATTGGGGGATGGGGGATGTGGAGGTATGTTCTGGAGAGGGGTCATTGGGGGATGGGGGATGTGGAGGTATGTTCTGGAGAGGGGTCATTGGGGGATGGGGGATGTGGAGGTATGTTCTGGAGAGGGGTCACTGGGGGATGGGGGATGTGGAGGTATGTTCTGGAGAGGGGTCACTGGGGGATGGGGGATCTGGAGGTATGTTCTGGAGAGGGGTCATTGGGTGATGGGGGATGTGGAGCTATGTTCTGGAGAGGGGTCATTGGGGGATGGGGGATGTGGAGGTATGTTCTGGAGAGGGGTCGATGGCGGATGGGGGATGTGGAGGTATGTTTTGGAGAGGGGTCATTCGGGGATGTGGGATGTGGAGGTATGTTCTGGAGAGGGGTCACTGGGGGATGGTGGATCTGGAGGTATGTTCTGGAGAGGGGTCACTGGGGGATGGGGGATGTGGAGGTATGTTCTGGAGAGGGGTCATTGGGGGATGGTGGATGTGGAGGTATGTTCTGGAGAGGGGTCACTGGGGGATGTGGGATGTGGAGGTATGTTCTGGAGAGGGGTCATTGGGGGATGGGGGATGTGGAGGTATGTTCTGGAGAGGGGTCATTGGGGGATGGGGGATGTGGAGGTATGTTCTGGAGAGGGGTCATTGGGGGATGGGGGATGTGGAGGTATGTTCTGGAGAGGGGTCATTGGGGGATGGGGGATGTGGAGGTATGTTCTGGAGAGGGGTCACTGGAGGATGGTGGATGTGGAGGTATGTTCTGGAGAGGGGTCACTGGGGGATGGTGGATCTGGAGGTATGTTCTGGAGAGGGGTCACTGGAGGATGGTGGATGTAGAGGTATGTTCTGGAGAGGGGTCATTGGGGGATGGGGGATGTGGAGGTATGTTCTGGAGAGGGGTCACTGGAGGATGGTGGATCTGGAGGTATGTTCTGGAGAGGGGTCATTGGGGGATGGGGGATGTGGAGGTATGTTCTGGAGAGGGGTCACTGGGGGATGGGGGATCTGGAGGTATGTTCTGGAGAGGGGTCACTGGGGGATGGGGGATCTGGAGGTACGTTCTGGAGAGGGGTCGATGGGGGATGGGGGATGTGGAGGTATGTTTTGGAGAGGGGTCATTCGGGGATGTGGGATGTGGAGGTATGTTCTGGAGAGGGGTCATTGGGGAATGGGGGATGTGGAGGTATGTTCTGGAGAGGGGTCATTGGGGGATGGGGGATGTGGAGGTATGTTCTGGAGAGGGGTCATTGGGGGATGGGGGATGTGGAGGTATGTTCTGGAGAGGGGTCATTGGGGGATGGGGGATGTGGAGGTATGTTCTGGAGAGGGGTCATTGGGGGATGGGGGATGTGGAGGTATGTTCTGGAGAGGGGTCACTGGGGGATGGGGGATGTGGAGGTATGTTCTGGAGAGGGGTCACTGGGGGATGGGGGATGTGGAGGTATGTTCTGGAGAGGGGTCATTGGGGGATGGGGGATGTGGAGGTATGTTCTGGAGAGGGGTCATTGGGGGATGGTGGATGTGGAGGTATGTTCTGGAGAGGGGTCATTGGGGGATGGGGGATGTGGAGGTATGTTCTGGAGAGGGGTCATTGGGGGATGGTGGATGTGGAGGTATGTTCTGGAGAGGGGTCATTGGGGGATGGGGGATGTGGAGGTATGTTCTGGAGAGGGGTCATTGGGGGATGGGGGATGTGGAGGTATGTTCTGGAGAGGGGTCACTGGGGGATGGTGGATGTGGAGGTATGTTCTGGAGAGGGGTCATTGGGGGATGGGGGATGTGGAGGTATGTTCTGGAGAGGGGTCATTGGGGGATGAGGGATGTGGAGGTATGTTCTGGAGAGGGGTCATTGGGGGATGGGGGATGTGGAGGTATGTTCTGGAGAGGGGTCACTGGGGGATGGTGGATGTGGAGGTATGTTCTGGAGAGGGGTCATTGGGGGATGGGGGATGTGGAGGTATGTTCTGGAGAGGGGTCATTGGGGGATGGGGGATGTGGAGGTATGTTCTGGAGAGGGGTCATTGGGGGATGGGGGATGTGGAGGTATGTTCTGGAGAGGGGTCATTGGGGGATGGGGGATGTGGAGGTATGTTCTGTAGAGGGGTCATTGGGGGATGGGGGATGTGGAGGTATGTTCTGGAGAGGGGTCACTGGAGGATGGTGGATCTGGAGGTATGTTCTGGAGAGGGGTCATTGGGGGATGGGGGATGTGGAGGTATGTTCTGGAGAGGGGTCATTGGGGGATGGGGGATGTGGAGGTATGTTCTGGAGAGGGGTCACTGGGGGATGGTGGATGTGGAGGTATGTTCTGGAGAGGGGTCATTGGGGGATGTGGGATGTGGAGGTATGTTCTGGAGAGGGGTCATTGGGGGATGTGGAGGTATGTTCTGGAGAGGGGTCATTGGGGGATGGTGGATGTGGAGGTATGTTCTGGAGAGGGGTCATTGGGGGATGGTGGATGTGGAGGTATGTTCTGGAGAGGGGTCATTGGGGGATGGGGGATGTGGAGGTATGTTCTGGAGAGGGGTCACTGGGGGATGGTGGATGTGGAGGTATGTTCTGGAGAGGGGTCAGTGGGGGATGTGGGATGTGGAGGTATGTTCTGGAGAGGGGTCACTGGGGGATGGGGGATGTGGAGGTATGTTCTGGAGAGGGGTCATTGGGGGATGGGGGATGTGGAGGTATGTTCTGGAGAGGGGTCACTGGGGGATGGGGGATGTGGAGGTATGTTCTGGAGAGGGGTCATTGGGGGATGGGGGATGTGGAGGTATGTTCTGGAGAGGGGTTACTGGGGGATGGTGGATGTGGAGGTATGTTCTGGAGAGGGGTCACTGGGGGATGGGGGATGTGGAGGTATGTTCTGGAGAGGGGTCATTGGGGGATGGGGGATGTGGAGGTATGTTCTGGAGAGGGGTCACTGGGGGATGGTGGATGTGGAGGTATGTTCTGGAGAGGGGTCATTGGGGGATGGTGGATGTGGAGGTATGTTCTGGAGAGGGGTCATTGGGGGATGGTGGATGTGGAGGTATCTTCTGGAGAGGGGTCATTGGGGGATGGGGGATGTGGAGGTATGTTCTGGAGAGGGGTCACTGGGGGATGGTGGATGTGGATGTGGGTCTTTAGATGTGTCATTGGGAGGTGGGGGATCTGGGGGTGTATTTTTCCGGGGTTCTCACGGCTGTGTTGATATCCCGAGATGTGTTTGGGTGACGTATCACCCCCAATCCCGGACCTCTAACCCCATCATCTCGCCTCTAAAATCTCTATCTAACCCCAAACCGGAGCTCTGATTTTTAACCTTCACCCTAAAATGTCCCTCCGGACCCGAATCCCCACTCCTGCCTTCTACCTTTTTGTGCCCCAAAATAACTCCCTTGAGCCCCCTCCACACTCACCCCTCCTGCCCCCAATCCCGCCTTGTACCCTAGATGTCGGCGGGACCCCCGGCCCTGCCCCTGGGGGGGGGGCTCTGTATCTCAACGAGATGTTTTGTTCCCCCTGGTGGCTTCGCTCTCCCGGTGGAGCGGCCTAGTGGTGAGAGATGCAGTGGGGGGGGGGGGTTCCTCCCCCTTCACTTGGTTGGGGGAGGGTCTGGACAGGGCCTGGATCTCGGTCTGGAAGTGGGGGGGTCTCTCTCTCTCTCTCTCTCTCTCTCTCTTTCACTTTCATTTCCACCATCCCTCCTTCCCTCTCTCCATCTCTCTCCCCTTTCACGACCTGTTCTTCCCCTCCCCCCCATCGCCCCCACTCCCCCCCATGCCTGAAATGCTCCCCCCACCCACCCCGACTTCCGTCATCCATTTCTGTGTCACCACTGCCATGGCAACCGGGGATAACGAGGAATTATTTAAGGAAAGGCCGAACGTGCCGCTTGCCTTCCCAGGATGCTCGGCGCCCCGTCTGGGGAGGGTCAGCAGGGGGCGCTCCCCCCTGGCAGGCCGGGCTGGCCTCAGGGTGGCGCTAGGGGGCGCCGTGGGGCAGGGAGCGGGGTGGGGGGGGGCGCTCTCCCCCAGCCGGCGGGGTTGGCCTGTGGGGGCACTAGGGGGCACCATGTGGCTCACGGAAAGGCCCTGCCCCAGAGGGTGGTGCCCCCCGCCTGCCTGGGGGGTGGAGTGGCAGGAAATGGGGCAGACCGGGGGCGATCGGGGCGGGGTACGGATGGACGAATGGATGGGCACAGATGGAGGATGGATAGAGAGAGAACTGATGGATGGAGGGGTGCAGATGGAAGGACAGATGGAGGGATGCGTAGAGTTGGACGGAGGAGTGTGTAGGGGTGAACGGATGGGATGGCTGGAGGGATGTACGGGCACGGATGGAGGGATGGAGGAAGGGATGCGTACAGATAGACGGAGGGTCGCGTAGGGGTGGACGGATGGAGGGATGGGTATGGGTGAACGGAGGGATATGTACAGATGCACGGATGGAGGGATGAGAACAGACGGACGGAGGGGTGGACGGATGGAAGGATGGATGGGGAGGGATGCGTTCGGACAGATGGACAGATGGACGGTCGGATGGGGGAAGGTTTGTGGACGGATGGGGGAGATTTTCGGACGGTCGGATGGGGGGATGCGTTCAGATGGACGGAGGGATGGTCAGATGGGGGAAGCATTCGGATGGACAGTCGGATGGAGGGAGGTTTTCGCACGGACGGATGGATGGACAGACGGTTGGATGGATGGATGTTGGATGGGGGGATGCGTTTGGACGGATGGGGGATGTTTTCAGACGGATGGAGGGAGGGAGAATTTCAGACGGACGGTTGGATGGCGGGAAGCGTTTGGATGGACAGACGGATGGAGGGAGGTTTTCGCACGGACGTACGGATGGACAGATGGTTGGATGGACGGACGTTGGACGGGGGGATGCATTCAGATGGATGGATGGATGGAGGAAGGTTTTTGGAAGGACGGACGGTTGGATGGGGGGATGCGTTCAGATGGACGGAGGGATGGAGGGAGGTTTTCGGATGGACAGATGGATGGACAGACGGTTGGATGGACGGACGTTGAATGGGGGGATGCGTTCAGACGGAGGGAGGGACGGATGGAGGGAGGTTTTCGGTTGGATGGACGGACGGTCGGATGGGGGATGTTTACGGACAGAAGAATGGAGGGAGGTTTTCAGAGGGATGGATGGTCGGATGGGGAGATGCGTTCGGATGGACGGACGGATGGAGGAAGGTTTTTGGATGGACAGACGGTCGGATAGGGGGATGCGTTCAGATGGATGGAGGGAGGTTTTTGGATGGACAGATGGACGGACAATCGGATGGGGGGATGTGTTCGGATGGACGGAGGGATGGAGGGAGGTTTTCGGACGAACGGATTGATGGACGGATGGACGGACGGTCGGATGAGGGGATGCGTTCGGATGGACGGACGGATGGAGGGAGGTTTTCGGACGGATGGAGAGACGGTTGGATGGGGGGATGCATTCGAATGAACGGACGGGTGGATGGACGGTCGGAAGGTGGGATTCGTTCGGATGGACGGAGGGATGGAGGTTTTCGGATGGATGGACGGACGGTCGGATGGGGGGATGCGTTCGGATGGACGGAGGGATGGAGAGAGGTTTTCGGACGGATGGACGGACGGTCGGATAGGGGGATGCGTTCAGATGGACGGTCGGATGAAGGGAGGTTTTTGGACGGACGGACGGTCGGACGGGGGAATGTGTTCGGATGGACGGACGGATGGAGGAAGGTTTTCGGACGGATGGATGGACGGACAGTCGGATGGGGGGATGTGTTCGGATGGACAGAGGGATGGAGGGAGGTTTTCGGACGGATGGATGGACGGACGGTCGGATGGGGGGATGTGTTCGGATGGACAGAGGGATGGAGGGAGGTTTTCGGACGGATGGATGGACGGACAGTCGGATGGGGGGATGTGTTCGGATGGACAGAGGGATGGAGGGAGGTTTTCGGACGGATGGATGGACGGACGGTCGGATGGGGGGATGTGTTCGGATGGACAGAGGGATGGAGGGAGGTTTTCGGACGGATGGATGGACGGACAGTCGGATGGGGGGATGTGTTCGGATGGACGGAGGGATGGAGGTTTTCGGACGGATGGATGGACGGACGGTCGGACGGGGGGATGCGTTCGGATGGACAGAGGGATGGAGGGAGGTTTTCGGACGGATGGATGGACGGACAGTCGGATGGGGGGATGTGTTCGGATGGACGGACGGATGGAGGGAGGTTTTTGGATGGATGGATGGACGGTCGGATGGGGGGATGTGTTCGGATGGACAGAGGGATGGAGGGAGGTTTTCGGACGGATGGATGGACGGTCGGATGGGGGGATGCGTTCGGATGGACGGACGGATAGAGGGAGGTTTTCGGACGGATGGATGGACGGTCGGATGGGGGGATGCATTTGGATGGACGGATGGATGGAGGGAGGGAGGTTTTCAGATGGATGGATGGACAGACGGGCGGATGGGGGGATGCGTTCGATGGACGGAGGGATGGAGGTTGTCAGTCGGATGGACGGACGGTCGGATGGGGGAATGTGTTTGGATGGACGGATGGAAGGATGGAGGGAGATTTTCGGATGACCGGATGGATGGACGGTCAGATGGGGGGATGCGTTCGGATGGACGGAGGGATGGAGGGAGGTTTTCGGACGGATGGATGGACGGTCGGATGGGGGGATGCATTTGGATGGACGGATGGTTGGATGGAGGGAGGTTTTCAGATGGATGGATGGACAGACGGTCGGATGGGGGGATGTGTTTGGATGGACGGACGGATGGAGGGAGGTTTTCGGACGGATGGATGGACAGACGGTCGGATGGGGGGATGCGTTCAATGGATGGAGGGATGGAGGTTGTCGGTCGGATGGACGGACGGTCGGATGGGGGGATGCGTTCGGATGGACAGATGGATTGAGGGAGGGAGGTTTTTGGACGAACGGATGGACGGACGGTCGGATGGGGGGATGTGTTCGGATGGACGGAGGGATGGAGGAACGTTTTCGGTTGGATGGACGGATGGACGGACAGTCGGATGGGGGGATGTGTTCGGATGGACGGAGGGATGGAGGAAGGTTTTTGGTTGGATGGACGGATGGACAGACAGTCGGATGGGGGATGTGTTCGGATGGACGGAGGGATGGAGGAAAGTTTTCGGTTGGATGGACGGATGGACGGACAGTCGGATGGGGGATGTGTTCGGATGGACGGAGGGATGGAGGAAAGTTTTCGGTTGGATGGACGGATGGACGGACAGTCGGATGGGGGATGTGTTCGGATGGACCGAGGGATGGAGGAAGGTTTTCGGTTGATGGACGGATGGACGGACAGTCGGATGGGGGGATGTGTTCGGATGGACCGAGGGATGGAGGAAGGTTTTTGGTTGGATGGACGGATGGACAGACAGTCGGATGGGGGATGTGTTCGGATGGACGGAGGGATGGAGGAAAGTTTTCGGTTGGATGGACGGATGGACGGACAGTCGGATGGGGGATGTGTTTGGATGGACGGAGGGATGGAGGAAAGTTTTCGGTTGGATGGACGGATGGACGGACAGTCGGATGGGGGATGTGTTCGGATGGACCGAGGGATGGAGGAAAGTTTTCGGTTGGATGGACGGATGGACGGACAGTCGGATGGGGGGATGCGTTCGATGGACAGAGGGATGGGGGGAGGTTTTTGGATGGATGGATGGATGGATGGTCGGATGGGGGGATTCGTTCGGATGGATGGAGGGATGGAGGAAAGTTTTCGGTTGGATGGACGGATGGACGGACAGTCGGATGGGGGATGTGCTCGGATGGATGGAGGGATGGAGGAAGGTTTTTGGTTGGATGGACGGATGGACGGACGGTCGGATGGGGGGATGTGTTCGGATGGATGGAGGGATGGAGGAAGGTTTTTGGTTGGATGGACGGATGGACGGACGGTCGGATGGGGGGATGTGTTCGGATGGATGGAGGGATGGAGGAAGGTTTTTGGTTGGATGGACGGATGGACGGACGGTCGGATGGGGGGGGTGTTCGGATGGACGGAGGGATGGAGGAAAGTTTTCGGTTGGATGGACGGATGGACGGACAGTCGGATGGGGGATGTGCTCGGATGGATGGAGGGATGGAGGAAGGTTTTTGGTTGGATGGACGGATGGACGGACGGTCGGATGGGGGGATGTGTTCGGATGGATGGAGGGATGGAGGAAGGTTTTTGGTTGGATGGACGGATGGACGGACGGTCGGATGGGGGGGGTGTTCGGATGGACGGAGGGATGGAGGAAGGTTTTCAGTTGGATGGACGAACGGACGGTCGGATGGGGGGATGCGTTCGGATGGACGGAGGGATGGAGGAAAGTTTTCGGTTGGATGGATGGATGGACAGATGGGGGGATGTGTTCGGATGGATGGAGGGATGGAAGAAGATTTTCAGTTGGATGGACGGACGGTCGGATGGGGGGATTCGTTCGGATGGATGGAGGGATGGAGGAAGGTTTTTGGTTGGATGGACAGATGGACGGACGGTCGGATGGGGTGTTGCGTTCAGATGGACGGCGGGATGGAGGAAGGTTTTCGGTTGGATGGACGGATGGACGGACGGTTGGATGGGGGATGTGTTCTGATGGACGGAGGGATGGAGGAAGGTTTTCGGTTGGATGGACGGATGGACGGACGGTCGGATGGGGGGATGCGTTCGGATGGACGGAGGGATGGAGGAAGGTTTTCGGTTGGATGGACGGACGGACGGTCGGATGGGGGGATGTGTTCGGATGGATGGAGGGATGGAAGAAGGTTTTCGGTTGGATGGACGGACGGTCGGATGGGGGGATGTGTTCGGATGGATGGAGGGATGGAGGAAGGTTTTTGGTTGGATGGACAGATGGACGGACGGTCGGATGGGGTGTTGCGTTCAGATGGACGGCGGGATGGAGGAAGGTTTTCGGTTGGATGGATGGATGGATGGACGGACGGTCGGATGGGGGATGTGTTCTGCTGGACGGAGGGATGGAAGAAGGTTTTCAGTTGGATGGACGGACGGTCGGATGGGGGGATTCGTTCGGATGGATGGAGGGATGGAGGAAGGTTTTTGGTTGGATGGACGGATGGACGGACGGTCGGATGGGGGATGTGTTCGGATGGACGGCGGGATGGAGGAAGGTTTTCGGTTGGATGGACGGATGGACGGTCGGATGGGGGGATGCGTTCGGATGGACGGAGGGATGGAGGAAGGTTTTCGGTTGGATGGATGGATGGACGGACGGTTGGATGGGGGATGTGTTCTGATGGACGGAGGGATGGAAGAAGGTTTTTAGTTGGATGGACGGATGGACGGACGGTCGGATGGGGGGATGCGTTCGGATGGACGGAGGGATGGAGGAAGGTTTTCAGTTGGATGGACGGATGGACGGACGGTTGGATGGGGGATGTGTTCTGATGGACGGAGGGATGGAGGAAGGTTTTCGGTTGGATGGACGGATGGACGGACGGTCGGATGGGGGGATGCGTTCGGATGGACGGAGGGATGGAGGAAGGTTTTCAGTTGGATGGACGGATGGACGGACGGTTGGATGGGGGATGTGTTCTGATGGACGGAGGGATGGAGGAAGGTTTTCGGTTGGATGGACGGACGGTCGGATGGGGGGATTCGTTCGGATGGATGGAGGGATGGAGGAAGGTTTTCGGTTGGATGGACGGACGGACGGTCGGATGGGGGGATGTGTTCGGATGGACGGAGGGATGGGAGAAGGTTTTTAGTTGGATGGACGGACGGTCGGATGGGGGGATTCATTCGGATGGATGGAGGGATGGGGAAGGTTTTCGGTTGGATGGACGGATGGACGGTCGGATGGGGGGATGTGTTCTGATGGACGGAGGGATGGAGGAAGGTTTTCGGTTGGATGGACAGATGGACGGACGGTCGGATGGGGGGATGTGTTCGGATGGATGGAGGGATGGAGGAAGGTTTTCGGTTGGATGGACGGATGGACGGACGGTCGGATGGGGGGATGTGTTCTGATGGACGGAGGGATGGAAGAAGATTTTCAGTTGGATGGACGGACGGTCGGATGGGGGGATGTGTTCGGATGGACAGAGGGATGGAGGAAGGTTTTCGGTTGGATGGACGGATGGACGGACGGTCGGATGGGGGATGTGTTCGGATGGACGGAGGGATGGAGGAAGGTTTTTGGTTGGATGGATGGATGGACGGACGGTCGGATGGGGGGATGCGTTCGGATGGACGGAGGGATGGAGGAAGGTTTTTGGTTGGATGGACGGATGGACGGACGGTCGGATGGGGGATGTGTTCGGATGGACGGATGGACGGACGGTCGGATGGGGGGATGTGTTCGGATGGACGGAGGGATGGAGGAAGGTTTTTGGTTGGATGGACGGATGGACGGACGGTCGGATGGGGGATGTGTTCGGATGGACGGCGGGATGGAGGAAGGTTTTCGGTTGGATGGACGGATGGACGGACGGATGGGGGGATGCGTTCGGATGGACGGAGGGATGGAGGAAGGTTTTCGGTTGGATGGACAGATGGACGGACGGTCGGATGGGGGATTCGTTCGATGGACGGAGGGATGGAGGAAGGTTTTCGGTTGGATGGACAGATGGACGGACGGTCGGATGGGGTGTTTGCGTTCGGATGGACGGCGGGATGGAGGAAGGTTTTCGGTTGGATGGACGGACGGTCGGATGGGGGGATGCGTTCGGATGGACGGAGGGATGGAGGAAGGTTTTCGGTTGGATGGATGGATGGACGGACGGTTGGATGGGGGATGTGTTCTGATGGACGGAGGGATGGAAGAAGGTTTTTAGTTGGATGGATGGACGGTCGGATGGGGGGATGCGTTCGGATGGACGGCGGGATGGAGGAAGGTTTTCGGTTGGATGGACGGACGGACGGTCGGATGGGGGATGTGTTCGGATGGACGGAGGGATGGAAGAAGGTTTTTAGTTGGATGGACGGACGGTCGGATGGGGGGATTCGTTCGGATGGATGGAGGGATGGGGAAGGTTTTCGGTTGGATGGACGGATGGACGGTCGGATGGGGGGATTCGTTCGGATGGATGGAGGGATGGAGGAAGGTTTTCGGTTGGATGGACGGATGGACGGTCGGATGGGGGGATGCGTTTCGTGCTGCGTCGCGACCTCGTTTGCCCTCCCCCGCCGCCTTCTTTTTCTCGCCAGCCCAGCGCCATATGGGCCCCCCCCCCCGCTCCCCCATATTCTCAGGAGCCGGGAGGAGGCGCCGGGCGGATGGGGGGGCTGTGGATGTTCATTTCTTGCTCCAGGGCTTCACCATTATCCTGACCACCCCATGTTCCTGGGGGGGGGGGGAGGAGTTTCAGGGGAGGGGCTCAGGCTTATGCTGGGGACCCCCCCCCACGTGGCTGCCCTGGAGGGGGGCCCCTAGTGGTGGGAGGGGGAAGTTCAGGGCCTGCAGCCGAATCTACGGGGCTGTGGGGAGGGAGTGAGGGTTACCGGGATCTTCAGCCGTGGTTTGGGTTGGATCCGCGTATCGGGTCTGGGGCTGAGCCTGGTTCTGGGTCCGATCTGAATCCGGGGTCAAGGTCTGGTATCGGTTCCGGTGCTGGTTCTGGGTTAGATCCTGGTTCTGGGTCTGATCCGGGTCTGGGGTCAAGGTCTGGTATCGGTTCCAGTGCTGGTTCTGGGTTAGATCCCGGTTCTGGGTCCCTTAGGGGTCAGGTTGAAGGTCTCGCACTGGTTCTAGATGTGGTTCCGGTTCTGATTTAGGTGCTGGTTCTGATTCTGGATCTGGTTCTGATATAGGTTCCGCTTTAGGCTCTGGGATCAGTCCTGGCATCGGGATTAGGTTCTCGTCCGGTTTAACTCCTGGTACCGGTTCTGGGTCTGAGGCCGGTTCTGGTCTCGGTTCTGGGTCTGAGGCCGATTCTGGTCTCAGTTCTGGGTCTGAGGCCGATTCTGGTCTCAGTTCTGGGTCTGAGGCCGGTTCTGGTCTCGGTTCTGGGTCTGAGGCCGGTTCCGGTACCGGTCCATGTCTCAGTTCTGGGTCTAAGGCCAGTTTCCATCCCAGTTCTAGGTCTGAGGTCAGTTCCGGTCTCGGTTCTAGGTCTGTGGTTGGTTCCAGTTCTGGTTCTAGGTCTGTGGTTGGTTCTGGTCTCGTTTCTAGGTCTGAGGCCGGTTCCGGTACCGGTCCATGTCTCAGTTCCGGGTCTGAGGTTAGTTCCGGTCTCGGTTCTAGGTCTGAGGCCGGTTCCGGTCTCGGTTCTAGGTCTGTGGTTGGTTCTGGTCTCGTTTCTAGGTCTGAGGCCGGTTCCGGTACCGGTCCATGTCTCAGTTCCGGGTCTGAGGTTAGTTCCGGTCTTGGTTCTAGGTCTGAGGCCGGTTCCGGTCTCAGTTCTAGGTCTGTGGTTGGTTCCGGTCTCGGTTCCAGGTCTGAGGCCGGTTCCGGTCTCGTTTCTAGGTCTGAGGCCGGTTCCGGTCTCGGTTCTAGGTCTGTGGTTGGTTCCGGTCTCGTTTCTAGGTCTGAGGCCGGTTCCGGTCTCGGTTCCAGGTCTGAGGCCGGTTCCGGTCTCGGTTCTAGGTCTGAGGCCGGTTCCCATGGGAGTGGGGCAGGTTTGTGGGGCTGGCACTGAAGTTTAACGCAATAAACACACAGTTCTGACCCACTTCAAAGGGCTGTGTGTGTGTGTGTGTGTGTGTGTGTCCGGCTGTGTCTGTGAGACTGTGTGTGTGTCAGTGTGAGGTTGTGTGTCTGTGAGATGCTGTGTGTGTGCCAATGTGAGGTTGTGACACTCACACCCAGACACATAATGTGAGGTTGTGTAACTGTTGTGTTATTACCAGGAAGGGATAGAGAAATTTGTGCGGTTAACAGTTGTGTGTGTGTGTGTGTGTGTGAGGCTGTGACACACCCACCCAGACACA
Organism: Sternotherus odoratus; assembly: GCA_032164245.1. Lineage (NCBI taxonomy): Eukaryota > Metazoa > Chordata > Testudines > Kinosternidae > Sternotherus > Sternotherus odoratus. The sequence goes on from JAVMKO010000062.1 coordinate 441,647, forward strand.
CAATGTGTGTGTGTGTGTCAGGCTGTCTGTCTCTCTCACTCCCCAAGTCACACTCTCCCCTCATGAGCGGCTGCGTGGGAGCGAGCGTGTGACACACCGGAAGTGAGTGACTGTGAGCCACACAAGGGGGGAGAGACCTCCAGGCCCCCCCCCAGCTCCGCCGGCGCCCCTCACTCCCGACCCGGAGCCCCCCCAGCTCCGCCGGCGCCCCCCACTCCCGACCCGCAGCCCCCCAGCTCTGCCCCCTAGCCCCATGTCTGGCCCGACGGGGCCCTGATCTCGGCTGGATTTTTTTAGGCCCTTGCCCAATGAAAGTCAAAATTCTCCACTTGGCGACTGGTGACCCGGGGGCCCCCTCGCCCGGCGCCGAGATGCGCCCACCTCTGGGGCGGGACCCGGGGACCCCTCGCCCGGCGCTGAGATGCGCCCACCTCTGGGGCGGGGCGGCTCTCCCATTCCCTTACCCACAATTTGCCCCCCTTTGCGCCCCCTTCTCTCCTTCCCGCCCCCCCCAGTAAGTCCCCCTCCCTTCTCCCGACCCCCCCATTTTCCTCTCCGATCTCCAGCCCCCCCCACTACACTCACCCCCCCTCCCTCACTGGCGCTCCGGAGCCGGTTGCCATGACAATCCCAGGGCCCCCATGGCTCGGTTGCTAAGCGACCGGCAGATGGTGAGCAGGGATGGAGGGGGCGGGAGCAAGGGGGAGGGATCCCGCCCCCCCCCGGAGACCCCTCCCCCAAATGCTCCCCCCAGGTCCCTGCCCCCCCAACTCCCTCTCCTGGGCCCCCCATATCTCCTGACCCCCCAACTCCCTCCCCTGGGCCCCCCATATCCCCTGACCCCCCCAACTCCCTCCCCAGGGCCCCCCATATCTCCTGACCCCCAACTCCCTCCCCTGGGCCCCCCATATCTCCTGACCCCCCAACTCCCTCCCCTGGGCCCCCCATATCCCCTGACCCCCCCAACTCCCTCCCCTGGGCCCCCCATATCCCCTGACACCCCCCCAACTCCCTCCCCTGGGCCCCCCCATATCCCCTGACCCCCCACCCCACTTCTCAGAGACCCCTCCCCGCTCCCTCACCCACCCCATAGAACCCCTCTTGACAAGCCCCCCCCTCCAGCCTCGACTTCCCACATCTCAGCTCCCCCCCCCTGGCCGGGAGAGGCTGGGGTAGCGGCGGGGGAGGGGGGGTTGTGTGTCTGTGTGCGGGGGGGGGACGGACACGCAGCGCCTCATCCCCCCCCCCGCACCTCCCTCCCCCTCCCCCGCCCTTCCACGCTTCCCTCCAGCTGTCGTGACCGGCCGCCCCCCCCCACGCCGGCCGCCCCCCCATACCTACGCCCCCCCCACGCCGGCCGCCCCCCCATCCCTACGCCCCCCCCCACGCCGGCCGCGCCCCCCCCCCCCCAGCCGCGCTCATGAAGGGCCGGACCAAGCTCTCATCCATGTGTCTGTGTGTGGTAGGTGGCGTCTCCCCCCCCCCACATCCCAGCCCCCTCCCCGCATTTCAGCCCCCCCCCGTCCATCGCCCTCCATCTGTCTTGACAACAGGGTTTTTTTTCGGGGGGGGGGAGCATCCAGGAGATTCCCCCCCCGCCTCTGCGGGACTGGGGTTTTTTTTGGGGGGGGAGACTCCGTGGGTGTTGGGGGGGGGCTATGCGCGGGGTGGGGGGTGGGGTCCCGGGTTTGCGGCGGGGAGGGGAGGGGAGGGGCGAGGAAAACCCGGCAACGGGACGTGACTGCGGCGTCTGTGCCCCCCCCCCCCGCTGTATCCCGCCCCCCCGCTGGCTGCTCTATCCCGGCCCCTCCCCCCGGCTCCCCCCATCTGTATCCCGCCCCCCCGTGTCCCCTCTGCTATATCCTCTCCCCCCCCCGCTGTATCCCGCCCCCCCCGGCTCCCCCCATCTGTATCCGCCCCCCCCGTGTCCCCTCTGCTATATCCTCTCCCCCCCCCGCTGTATCCCGCCCCCCCCGGCTCCCCCCATCTGTATCCCGCCCCCCCCGTGTCCCCTCTGCTATATCCTCTCCCCCCCCGCTGTATCCCGCCCCCCCCGGCTCCCCCCATCTGTATCCCGCCCCCCCCCGTGTCCCCCTCTGCTATATCCTCTCTCCCCCCCCCCGCTGTATCCCGCCCCCCCGGCTGGCTGCTCTATCCCGCCCCCCGTGTCCCCTCTGCTATACCCCCCCCCCCGCTGTATCCCGCCCCCCCCCGGCTGGCTGCTCTATCCCGCCCCCCCCGTGTCCCCTCTGCTATACCCCCCCCACTGTATCCCGCCCCCCCCCCGGCTGGCTGCTCTATCCCGGCCCCTCCCCCCGGCTCCCCCCATCTGTATCCCGCCCCCCCCCCCCGTGTCCCCTCTGCTATATCCTCTCCCCCCCCCGCTGTGTCCCGCCCCCCCCGGCTGGCTGCTCTATCCCGCCCCCCCGTGTCCCCTCTGCTATACCCCCCCCGCTGTATCCCGCCTCCCCCCATCTGTATCCCGCCCCCCCCCCCGTGTCCCCTCTGCTATATCCTCTCCCCCCCCCCGCTGTATCCCGCCCCCCCCGGCTGGCTGCTCTATCCCACCCCCCCGGCTCCCCCATCTGTATCCCGCCCCCCCCCGTGTCCCCTCTGCTATATCCCCCCCCCCGCTGTATCCCGCCTCCCCCAGCTTCCCCCATCTGTATCCCGCCTCCCCCCCCCCCCGGCTGGCTGCTCTATCCCGCCCCCCTGGGTTCCCCCATCTGTATCCCCCCCGTGTCCCCTCTGCTATATCCTCCCCCCCCCGGCTGGCTGCTCTATCCCACCCCCCCGTGTCCCCCCATCTGTATCCCGCCCCCCCGTGTCCCCTCTGCTATATCCCCCCCGCTGTATCCCGCCCCCTCGGCTCCCCCCACCGGCTGTATCCTGCCCCCCCCGTGTTCCCCCTCCTGTATCCGCCCCAGTCTCTCTGCTCTGTCCCTGCCCCCCCCGGGACACCCCACTGTTCCCCCTCTACCTCCAGGGGCCCTGTTGTATCCCAGCCCCCCCCAAATTCCCCTCCTTCCCCCCCAGAGACCGCTTAGGCCTTGCATTATAATCCCAGGGGACCCCTTCCGAGACACGCCTGCCCCCCCTTGCTGTACCCCACCCCCGGGACCCTCCAGCCCTGAGGGGCAGTCCATATACTGTCTGGGTCTATACATTTCATTGGGGGGGGGGAGGACTGGGCTCAGATCCCCCCAACCCTCCCCCCACCTGTCTCCCTGCCCCTTTGCTTCCCAGAATCCTTTGCAGTGCACCTTATTGGGACCCCCACTGAACTAGGGTCACCAGCCGTCCGACTCTTATAGGGTATGTCCCCCCGTGGGGGCTTTGGCTTCTATAGGGGCCTGTTCCCCCCGCCCCACACACCCACCCAGCCCCGAATCATCTGGTCACCCTATCCCGGACCCGCTCAGCTCCGGTATGGATCCCCTGCCCGACCCAGACCTCCGTTCCCGCCCCGTGGCGCCAGCGGAGTCGGCTGGATCAAGTTCCCCGTTTCCTGTGGCGTTCGCCGTGTTTCGGGTTGCCCGGGGCTAACGGCCATTGGGGGGTCCACGCGTTTTGGGATTGGGGATCCTTTTGACGGCCTGCAGGTCAGGGGTCCTGGCACCGTTTAGCGACCGCTGGTTTGGGTTCTCCGTCGTGTTCCTCCTTCCCTTCGCCTGTTCGTTACGACTCGTAATCCGCCCATTCTGCGCGGCCGTCGATAACGCTTTTGCTGAACGCTGCTCGGCATTAGCAATAAATAATATTATCTTCTATTTATTGTAATTAACACGCCTTAGTTCCTTCTCTTTGTAATACTTTGTGCATTTGGTTATTTCTGACGGATAACATTTTACCAAATTCCGCTCGTTATTATCAATAATTATCATAGTGGATTTATTATCATTAATACGTCGTATTCCCTTCTCTTTATAATAATTTGTGCATTGTTATGGATAACATTTTACTGAATTCCTCTAGTTATCATCAATAATTACCATAACGGATTTATTATAATTAATACGTCGT
>JAVMKO010000062.1:445869-483601 GCA_032164245.1 Sternotherus odoratus
CCCGGGGACCCCTCGCCCGGCGCCGAGACGCGCCCACCTCTGGCGCGGGACCCGGGGACCCCTCGCCCGGCGCCGAGACGCGCCCACCTCTGGGGCGGGACCCGGGGACCCCTCGCCCGGCGCCGAGACGCGCCCACCTCTGGGGCGGGACCCGGGGACCCCTCGCCCGGCGCCGAGACGCGCCCACCTCTGGGGCGGGACCCGGGGACCCCTCGCCCGGCGCCGAGACGCGCCCACCTCTGGGCGGGACCCGGGGACCCCTCGCCCGGCGCCGAGACGCGCCCACCTCTGGGGCGGGACCCGGGGACCCCTCGCCCGGCGCCGAGACGCGCCCACCTCTGGGGCGGGACCCGGGGACCCCTCGCCCGGCGCCGAGACGCGCCCACCTCTGGGGCGGGACCCGGGGACCCCTCGCCCGGCGCCGAGACGCGCCCACCTCTGGGGCGGGACCCGGGGACCCCTCGCCCGGCGCCGAGACGCGCCCACCTCTGGGGCGGGACCCGGGGACCCCTCGCCCGGCGCCGAGACGCGCCCACCTCTGGGGCGGGACCCGGGGACCCCTCGCCCGGCGCCGAGACGCGCCCACCTCTGGGGCGGGACCCGGGGACCCCTCGCCCGGCGCCGAGATGCGCCCACCTCTGGGGCGGGACCCGGGGACCCCTCGCCCGGCGCCGAGATGCCCCACCTCTGGGGCGGGACCCGGGGACCCCTCGCCCGGCGCTGAGATGCGCCCACCTCTGGGGCGGGACCCGGGGACCCCTCGCCCGGCGCCGCGATGCGCCCACCTCTGGGGCGGGGGACCCGGGGACCCCTCGCCCGGCGCCGCGATGCGCCCACCTCTGGGGCGGGACCCGGGGACCCCTCGCCCGGCGCCGCGATGCGCCCCCCTCTGCCTGCACCCTGAAGGCCGGGCAGCGGGACAGACCGAGCTCCTGAGCTCGCCAGGCCGGGGCTAACCCGGGGGCTATGGGGCGGGAGGGGGGCAGGGACAGGGGGCGGCTGTTGGTGGACAATCACAGCACAGCGCCTGTCGGTTGTTTTGGTTTATTACGGCTACAGAGAACCCAGGCGTCCGGTTCCCCCCAGGACAGCCCCCCATGGCCCCCGCTCCCACATCAACTACCCCTTGTGCAGCCTGGTTTCAAATTCCCAGGTTCCTCCCCCCCCCCCCCATCTGACAGCCAGTCCCGACCCACCCCCCCGACTGGCGCCCGCACTTCACCCCCCTCTGCCAGGAGGAGGGGGGAGAGAAACATTCAGCAGATCAAGCAGGACTCCTGGGTTCTCTCCCCGGCTCTGGGAGGGGAGTGGGGGCTGGGGGGTTGGAGCAGGGGGGGCTGGGAGCCAGGACTCCTGGGTTCTCGCCCCGGCTCTGGGAGGGGAGTGGGGGCTGGGGGGTTAGAGCAGGGGGGGCTGGGAGCCCGGACTCCTGGGTTCTCGCCCCGGCTCTGGGAGGGGAGTGGGGGCTGGTGGGTCAGAGCAGGGGGGGCTGGGAGCCAGGACTCCTGGGTTCTTTCCCCGGCTCTGGGAGGGGAGTGGGGGCTGGTGGGTTAGAGCAGGGGGGGCTGGGAGCCAGGACTCCTGGGTTCTCTCCCCGGCTCTGGGAGGGGAGTGGAGGCTGGATGGGTTGGGGGGGGGGAGCTGGGAGCCCGGACTCCTGGGTTCTCTCAGCTCTGGGAGGGGAGTGGGGGCAGGGGGTCAGAGCAGGCAGGCCTGGGAGCCAGGACTCCTGGGTTCTCTCCCCGGCTCTGGGAGGGGAGTGGGGGCTGGTGGGTTGGAGCAGGGGGGGCTGGGAGCCAGGACTCCTGGGTTCTCTCCCCGGCTCTGGAGGGGAGTGGGGACTGGTGGGTCAGAGCAGGGGGGGCTGGGAGCCAGGACTCCTGGGTTCTCACCCCGGCTCTGGGAGGGGAGTGGGGGCTGGTGGTCAGAGCAGGGGGGGGCTGGGAGCCAGGACTCCTGGGTGTTCTCCCCAAATTTGGGAGGGGAGTGGGGGTGGGTGGGTCAGAGCAGGTAAGGGGCTGGGAGCCCGGACTCCTGGGTTCCCTCCCTCAGTCCCGCAGGGTCAACGCCAGCGCCTCACGGATCTCGGCCGCGGCGCCCTCCTCTCCCTCCCCGTCCTCGGCGGGCTCTTCCTCCTCCTCCTCCTCCTCCTCCTCCTCCTCCTCCTCCTCCGCCATCCAGCGGGGCTGGAAGACGTCGCCGTGCATCTCGCAGACGTTGTGGAGGGTGGAGCAGGCGGCGATCAGGGTGGGCAGGAAGGCGACGTCGGTGTCGTTGCGCTTCTGCAGGCAGCGCCAGCGGCCCCGCAGGCGCCCGAAGGCCACGCCCACCACGGTGCGGGCGGCGGCCGCGTACTCGTTGAAGCGCCGCTGGGGCGGGCTCAGCTCCCCCCGCCGGTAGGGCCGCATCAGCCAGGGCAGGAGCGGGTAGGAGGGGCCGGCCAGCAGGTAGACCGGCACCCGCACCCCGCCCACCTCCCGGGCCGCCCCGGGGAAGAGCTCCCCCCGCTGGGCCCGCCGGTAGAGCCGGGAGCCCCGCAGCACCTGGGCGTCGCTCTGCCGCCCGGGCCCGCCCACGTCCACGTCCCAGAAGCAGCCGCGGGCGTCCACCGCCGCCTGCAGCACCACCGAGTGCCAGCCCCGCCGGTTGAAGTACCCGGCGGCGTTCTCGGGGGGGGCCCGGATGGGCACGTGCAGGGCCCCCAGCACCCCGGCCAGCTGGGGCGGGGGGGCGGGGAAGCCGGCGCCCCCCCCGCCGCCCCCCACGTAGGCGGGGGTCAGCAGGGCCACCACCGCCTCGCAGACGTCGCGCAGGATCTTGCAGACGGTGGAGCGGGAGACGCCGAACTGCTGCTCCACGGCCCGGTACTCGGTGCCGGCCCCCAGGCGCCACAGGGTCATGGCCAGGCGGACCTCGGCCGGGATGGCCCGGCGCATGTTGGTGTCCCGCCGCTGGATGGCCCCCCGCAGCCGGGCGCAGAGGTAGTCGAAGGTGGCGGGGCCCAGGCGGAAGTGCTCGGCCCACTCGCCCGGCCCGAAGGCCTTGGCCCGCACCGTCTCCCAGAAGGCCGAGCTGCGGGCCTTGCTCCAGAGGCGGCGCTCCCGGGCGGGGGAGGGGAGCGGCGGCGGGGGCGGCCCGGACGCCGGGGTCCCCCCGGCCCGGCCCAGCAGGGCGAAGCGGAGGGCGCGGCGGGCCCGGGCCCGGCGGCGGGCGGCGGCCCGGTGGCGGCGGGCGGCCTCCCGCCGGCGGCGGCCCCGCTGCAGGCGCAGGCAGGAGAGGAGGCAGAGGGCCACCGCCCCCCGGCTCAGGGCGGGGAGGGGGCAAGATGGCGGGGCCAGGGCGGCCATCTTGGGTTGGCCAGAGTTTGGTCAAGGCGGTGAGCCAGGGTGGGGGGCGCCAGGGCGCATGCGCGGGGAGGGAACGACGGGGGGGAAGGGCCAGACGGTTATGGGGAAGGGCGCATGCGCGAGGAGGAGGGCGGCGGTTGAAGGGGAGGGCGCATGCGCGAGGAGGAAGGGGAGACGGTTGAGGGGAAGGGCGCCTGCGCGAGGAGAAGGAGGGTGGCGGTTGAGGGGGAGGGCGCATGCGCGAGGAGGAAGGGGAGACGGTTGAGGGGAAGGGCGCCTGCGCGAGGAGAAGGAGAGCGGCGGTTGAGGGGGAGGGCGCATGCGCGAGAAGGAGGGTGGCGGTTGAGGCGAAAGGCGCATGCGCGGACCCCATCGGGCAGCCTCGTGGCGCGGGCTAGCTGCGCCGGATATGTGCGGACGGAATGAGGCGCATGCGCACAGACCGGGGGGTGACTGGCGCATGCGCAGAAGGCGGCATGGCGGCATGGAGGCGGAAGCGCGGCGCGAGCCGGGAGGGGGGGCGTGGAGCCATTTCCCAAAATGGCGGCGTCGGCGCTGCAGGGGCTGCTGGTCCCGCACCTGCTCCCCGAGCGCTGCTACGACGAGCTGTTCTTGCGCTTCAACCTGCTGCACGGTGAGCGCGCCCCGGCCACGCCCCCCCCCGGTCGCCACGGCAACGCGAGGCGGCCGCCCGCCGGCGCTCCACGGTGCGGGGCGGAAGTGCCGTTCTCCGTCGCCATGATGGTGCGGGGCGGAAGTGTCGCGTGGGGCGTGCCGGCGCCATGACGGGGCGGGGCGGAAGTGTCCCGTGAGGCGCGCTGCCGCCATGGCCGTACGGGGCGGATGTCACGCGTGCGTGGCGCCGGCGCCATGATGGTGCGGGGCGGAAGTGCTCCTTGAAGTGCGCTACCGCCATGACAGTGCGGGGCGGAAGTGCTCCCCAGAAAGTGTGTGGGGGGTGTCTGGGGGAGGGGTGCCTCTTTTTTAGCCCACTCCTCTAGGATGACACATCCCAGCTTCACTCATCTTCCCACTTGGGGGCGGGGGGGCAATTGGACAGGGCACTGGGGGAGCAATGGGGTAGGTGGGGGGTTAAGGGGGGGATGGGATAGGATGGGGCGCTGGGGGAGCAGGGGGGGTCGGTTGTGGTGGGGAGCTGGGGGGGTAGAAGGGGGTAGGGTGGGGGATCAGTGGGGCAGGGCAGTAGTTACCATGGGGGCGAAGGGGGGGTTGATTGGCTGGGGGGGTTGATTGGCTGGGGGCGGGAGGAGGAGGGGGTTGGGGGTCTGGGGGAGCAGTGGGGGTCGGTGGGGCGGAAGGGGGTAGGGTGGGGGATCAGTGGGGCAGGGCAGTAGTTACCATGGGGGCGAAGGGGGGGTTGATTGGCGGGGTGGGGAGCTGGGGGGGTTGGTTGGGGGTCTGGGGGAGCAGTGGGGGTCGGTAGGGCGGAAGGGGGTAGGGTGGGGGATCAGTGGGGCAGGGCAGTAGTTCTCATGGGGGCGAAGGGGGGGTTGATTGGCTGGGGGGGGTTGATTGGCTGGGGGGGTGGGTTGGTTGGGGGGGAGGGAAGGCGGGAGGAGGAGGTGGATGGGGGTCTGGGGGAGCAGTGGGGTTGGTGGGGCGGAAGGGGGTAGGGTGGGAGATCAGTGGGGCAGTAGTTCCCATGGGGGCGAAGGGGGGGTTGATTGGCGGGGTGGGGAGCTGGGGGGGTTGGTTGGGGGTCTGGGGGAGCAGTGGGGGTCGGTGGGGCGGAAGGGGGTAGGGTGGGGGATCAGTGGGGCAGGGCAGTAGTTACCATGGGGGCGAAGGGGGGGTTGATTGGCTGGGGGGGTTGATTGGCTGGGGGCGGGAGGAGGAGGGGGTTGGGGGTCTGGGGGAGCAGTGGGGGTTGGTGGGGCGGAAGGGGGTAGGGTGGGGGATCAGTGGGGCAGGGCAGTAGTTACCATGGGGGCGAAGGGGGGGTTGATTGGCGGGGTGGGGAGCTGGGGGGGTTGGTTGGGGGTCTGGGGGAGCAGTGGGGGTCGGTAGGGCGGAAGGGGGTAGGGTGGGAGATCAGTGGGGCAGGGCAGTAGTTCTCATGGGGGCGAAGGGGGGGTTGATTGGCTGGGGGGGGTTGATTGGCTGGGGGGGTGGGTTGGTTGGGGGGGAGGGAAGGCGGGAGGAGGAGGTGGATGGGGGTCTGGGGGAGCAGTGGGGTTGGTGGGGCGGAAGGGGGTAGGGTGGGAGATCAGTGGGGCAGTAGTTCCCATGGGGGCGAAGGGGGGGTTGATTGGCGGGGTGGGGAGCTGGGGGGGTTGGTTGGGGGTCTGGGGGAGCAGTGGGGGTTGGTGGGGCGGAAGGGGGTAGGGTGGGGGATCAGTGGGGCAGGGCAGTAGTTACCATGGGGGCGAAGGGGGGGTTGATTGGCTGGGGGGGTTGATTGGCTGGGGGCGGGAGGAGGAGGGGGTTGGGGGTCTGGGGGAGCAGTGGGGGTTGGTGGGGCGGAAGGGGGTAGGGTGGGGGATCAGTGGGGCAGGGCAGTAGTTACCATGGGGGCGAAGGGGGGGTTGATTGGCGGGGTGGGGAGCTGGGGGGGTTGGTTGGGGGTCTGGGGGAGCAGTGGGGGTCGGTAGGGCGGAAGGGGTAGGGTGGGGGATCAGTGGGGCAGGGCAGTAGTTCTCATGGGGGCGAAGGGGGGGTTGATTGGCTGGGGGGGGTTGATTGGCTGGGGGGGTGGGTTGGTTGGGGGGGAGGGAAGGCGGGAGGAGGAGGTGGATGGGGGTCTGGGGGAGCAGTGGGGTTGGTGGGGCGGAAGGGGGTAGGGTGGGAGATCAGTGGGGCAGTAGTTCCCATGGGGGCGAAGGGGGGGTTGATTGGCGGGGTGGGGAGCTGGGGGGGTTGGTTGGGGGTCTGGGGGAGCAGTGGGGGTCGGTGGGGCGGAAGGGGGTAGGGTGGGAGATCAGTGGGGCAGGGCAGTAGTTACCATGGGGGCGAAGGGGGGGTTGATTGGCGGGTGGAGAACTGGGGGGGTTGGTTGGGGGTCTGGGGGAGCAGTGTGGGTCGGTGGGGCGGAAGGGGGTAGGGTGGGAGATCAGTGGGGCAGGGCAGTAGTTACCATGGGGGCGAAGGGGGGGTTGATTGGCGGGGTGGGGAACTGGGGGGGTTGGTTGGGGCTCTGGGGGCGCAGTGGGGGGTCAGTGGGGCAGAAGGGGGACGCGCTCTCCTCCTCTCCACACACCGCGGGGGCCACCCAGTGACACTCATGGTTTTAAGCGACCTGGGGAACTCCTCGCCGGAGGAGCTTGGGGAGGCCGGGCTGGAACTGGAGCAGCCTACGCCCACGAAGGGCTGGTCGCCGGGGTACGGAAGGGGGTCCCCGGCCTGTGTCGGGGTGGAGGAATGAATGGGGGTGCTGGGGGGCGGGATTAGTACTGACCCCCCCCCCCACCCCACTTTCTCCCTCTCTGTTTTCCTCCAGTTCCCTGCCTCAAGATCCTGCTCAGCAAAGGGCTGGGAATCGCCATCGTCGCGGGGTCTATGATGGGTACGGACCCGGCCCGGGGGGGGGGGGGCTGGGGGGCCGGCAATGGGGCAGGGCCCTGGCCCCTCCGGGGGGCGCCGGCTCCCACCTGTCCCCGGCGGGAGGGGCCCCTCCTTCCCGTGCCCCATGGGGGGGCCGCCCCCCCGGCCCTGACGGCTGCCCCGTCTCCCCGCAGTGAAGCTGCCCCAGATCTTTAAGATCCTGGGGGCCCGGAGCGCCTTGGGCCTCAGTTTCCCCTCCATCCTCCTGGAGCTTCTCGCCCTCACCGGCACCATGGTCTACAGCGCGGCCAACAGCTTCCCCTTCAGGTGAGCACCCGCCAGGACGCCTGGGTCCTCTCCCCGGCTCTGGGAGGGGAGTGGGGGCTGGTGGGTCAGAGCAGGGGGGGCTGGGAGCCAGGACTCCTGGGTTCTCTCCCCGGCTCTGGGAGGGGAGTGGGGGCTGGTGGGTCAGAGCAGGGGGGGCTGGGAGCCAGGACTCCTGGGTTCTCTCCCGGCTCTGGGAGGGGAGTGGGGGCTGGTGGGTTAGAGCAGGGGGGGCTGGGAGCCAGGACTCCTGGGTTCTCGCCCCGGCTCTGGGAGGGGAGTGGGGGCGGGTGGGTGAGAGCAGGGGGGGCTGGGAGCCCGGACTCCTGGGTTCTCTCCCCGGCTCTGGGAGGGGAGAGGGGGCTGGTGGGTGAGAGCAGGGGGGGGCTGGGAGCCAGGACTCCTGGGTTCTCTCCCCGGCTCTGGGAGGGGAGTGGGGGCTGGTGGTTAGAGCAGGGGGGGCTGGGAGCCAGGACTCCTGGGTTCTCTCCCCGGCTCTGGGAGGGGAGTGGGGGCTGGTGGGTCAGAGCAGGGGGGGCTGGGAGCCAGGACGCCTGGGTTCTCTCCCCGGCTCTGGGAGGGGAGTGGGGGCTGGTGGTTAAAGCAGCGGGGGCTGGGAGCCCGGACTCCTGGGTTCTCTCCCCGGCTCTGGGAGGGGAGTGGGGGGCTGGTGGGTCAGAGCAGGGGGGGCTGGGAGCCCGGACTCCTGGGTTCTCTCCCCGGCTCTGGGAGGGGGGTGGGGGCTGGTGGGTCAGAGCAGGGGGGGCTGGGAGCCCGGACGCCTGGGTTCTCTCCCCGGCTCTGGGAGGGGGGTGTGGGCTGGTGGGTCAGAGCAGGGGGGGCTGGGAGCCCGGACTCCTGGGTTCTCTCCCCGACTCTGGGAGGGGAGTGGGGGCTGGTGGGTCAGAGCAGGGGGGGCTGGGAGCCCGGACTCCTGGGTTCTCTCCCCGGCTCTGGGAGGGGAGGGGGGGCTGGTGGGTCAGAGCAGGGGGAGCTGGGAGCCAGGACTCCTGGGTTCTCTCCCCGGCTCTGGGAGGGGAGTGGGGGCTGGTGGGTGAGAGCAGGGGGGGGCTGGGAGCCAGGACTCCTGGGTTCTCTCCCCGGCTCTGGGAGGGGAGTGGGGGCTGGTGGTTAGAGCAGGGGGGGCTGGGAGCCGGGACTCCTGGGTTCTCTCCCCGGCTCTGGGAGGGGAGTGGGGGCTGGTGAGTCAGAGCAGGGGGGGCTGGGAGCCCGGACTCCTGGGTTCTCTCCCCGGGTCTGGGAGGGGAGTGGGGGCTGGTGGGTCAGAGTAGGGGGTCTAGGAGCCCGGACTCCTGGGTTCTCTCCCCGGCTCTGGGGGTGTAACTGCGCGTGTTCTCCCAGTGGCTTGTCCACTCTAGGGGGCGCTGGCTCCCCCGGGCAGGGGGCTGGGGGGGGGGGCAAGGTATTTCGGGTGGACCTGACCCCCCCCGTTTCTGCCCCCCAGCGCGTGGGGCGAAGCTCTCTTCCTCATGCTCCAAACCGTCGCCATCGGCTTCCTGGCCCTGCACTTCGGGGGACGCACGGCGTGGGGTGAGTGGGGCGCGGCGGGGACGGGGGTTGGGGGTCCCCACGCCGGGGGGGGTTTAACCTCCCATCTCCCCCCCCCCCAGGTATCTCCTTCCTGGCGCTGTATTTCACCCTCCTGGGCCTGCTGCTGTCCCCGCTGCCCCCCCGGCCCCTCGTCACCCTCCTCCAAGCCACCAACGTGCCCGCCGTGGTCGTGAGCAGGGTAAGGGGGCTGCCCCATTGGGAGGGGGGCGGGGGGGGGGACACCCCTCTCCCTGCTCCTGATCTGGGGGGGTCTCGTCAGCTGTTACAGGCGGCCACCAACCACCGCAACGGCCACACCGGGCAACTCTCGGCCGTCACCGTCGTCCTGCTGTTCGCCGGGTCGCTGGCCCGGATCTTCACCTCCGTCCAGGTACCGGGGGGGGGGGGTCGAAGGGCGGGGGGCTCCCCCCCCCCCGTCCCTGGCCCTCACCCCCTCCCTTGTCCCCCCCCTCTCAGGAGACGGGCGACCCCCTCATGGCTGTGACCTACCTGGTCTCCTCCCTCTGCAACGGCGTCATCGCGGGACAGCTGCTGTATTACTGGCACGCGCCGGCCGCCCCGAAGAAGCGGGACTAACGGGGGGGCACTTTGGGGGGGGGGGACCCCCCTACTCCGACCAGGGCCCCCGGGGGGGTCCCCAGCCCGGCTGGGAATAGGCGGGGCCTAGACTCTGTCCCCCTCCCTGCTATCTGAGCCATATAGAGCCCCGGCTGCCCCCCCACCCCGCCGCAGCGGGGCTTGGCGGGGAGGGGGGAGCCGGGGGGGGCAGGTCTGTACCCCCCCCACACACCCCTCTGGGGTAATTAAAGGCCGATTTGCCATGAGCCCCCTGGCTGTGCTGATAGCGGGGGATCGGGGGGACTCCTCGCTGCAGGATGGATGGGGGAGGGGGAGGCATGGAAACCCCCAACCCTCCCTGGCGGCTAATGAGCCTGGCGCTAATTGTGCCAATTAGTCATGGCTGTCCTGCCTCCCTGCCCCCCCTCCCCCCAGGATCCCCTACGGGGGTGGGGTGGGGGGGCAGGGCAAAGCTAAACTAGGCACAGAGCCATGGGAGGGGATTGGAGGCTGGTGGGTCAGAGCAGGGGGGGCTGGGAGCCAGGACTCCTGGGTTCTCTCCCCGGCTCTGGGAGGGGAGTGGGGGCTGGTGGGTCAGAGCAGGGGGGGCTGGGAGCCAGAACTCCTGGGTTCTCTCCCCGGCTCTGGGAGGCGAGTGGGGGCCGGTGGGTTAGAGCAGGGGGGGCTGGGAGCCAGGACTCCTGGGTTCTCTCCCCGGCTCTGGGAGGGGAGTGGGGGCTGAGGGGTCAGAGCAGGGGGGGCTGGGAGCCCGGACTCCTGGGTTCTCTCCCCGCCTCTGGGAGGGGGGTGGGGGCTGGTGGGTCAGAGCAGGGGGGGGCTGGGAGCCCGGACTCCTGGGTTCTCTCCCCACCTCTGGGAGGGGAGTGGGGGCTGGGAGCCCGGACTCCTGGGTTCTCTCCCCGGCTCTGGGAGGGGAGGGGGGACTTTGGGGTCAGAGCAGGGGGGGCTGGGAGCCCGGACTCCTGGGTTCTCTCCCGGCTCTGGGAGGGGAGGGGGGACTTTGGGGTCAGAGCAGGGGGGGGCTGGGAGCCCGGACTCCTGGGTTCTCTCTCAGCTCCGGGAGGAGGGGGTGGGGCTAGACTCTGCTGTGGGCTCCCTCTCCCCCCCCCCCAGGTTTCCCCGGCTGATTCACCCCTTCATGTCAGAACAGGTGGGGGCCGGGCCCTTCCCTGGTTCCCGTGGCAACTGGGTGGGGTGACGGGGAAGTTAGCGGTGTTGTAGCTGGGGCAGAAAACCGTTACCAGGGCAACGCCCCCCCCCCACACCCAAAAAACACCTTCCTCCCCTGCCTGGCACATTCAGGGTTAATTCTTTAGCTCGCCTTTGGGGGAGGGCTGGGACGCAAGGGGGGTGGGAGTGAGGGGCCCTGGCTGAGCTGGGGGGGGTCACTTTTTCCTCCCCCACCCCCCCCCCAATCACGCTCCGGGGGCTGCATCCACGAACCAGGTTTATTATAGTTACAAAATCCCTTGACAGCCCCCCAGACAGCCCCCCCCTCCCCCCCCCCCAGTGTCCCCCAAATCTTGGCTCCTTCTCCCCTCCTTGGTTGTTTCTGTACAAAAAGCCCCCCCCCCTCAGTCCGCACCCCCCCCCCCGGCTAGAGGGGGGTCAGCGGCGCCGGCCCGGGGGGATCGTGGGGCGCAGGGGGGGGGAAGTCGTCCCCCACATCGCAGGCCTTCAGCCCGTAGGCGGCCATCATGTCCCGGAAGTCGGCCGGCAGCACCCCCGGGGAGTGGGGGGCGGGGTCTTGCTTGTAGGGTGTCGGGGGGCCGTAGGACAGGCCGCTGGGGGGGGGGGGGAGAGAGGGGTTAACGAGCCGGATAATTACAACTGCAGAAGGAAGGGGAGGGGAGAACCCAGGAGTCCGGGCTCCCAGCCCCCCCAGTTCTGACCCACCAGCCCCCCTTCCCCTCCCCGAGCTGGGGAGAGAACCCAGGAGTCCTGGCTCCCAGCCCCCCCAGTTCTGACCCACCAGCCCCCCTTCCCCTCCCCGAGCTGGGGAGAGAACCCAGGAGTCCTGGCTCCCAGCCCCCCCAGTTCTGACCCACCAGCCCCCACTCCCCTCCCAGAGCTGGGGGGAGAACCCAGGAGTCCTGGCTCCCAGCCCCTCCAGTTCTGACCCACCAGCCCCCACTCCTCTCCCAGAGCTGGGGGGAGAACCCAGGAGTCCGGGCTCCCAGCCCCCCCCCCCCCTCCCCGAGCCGGGGAGAGAACCCAGGCGTCCTGGCTCCCAGGCAGGAAGTGTCTCCCCCGCACCAGGGCTGGGTGAGCCGGGCACATTCCTCAGGGGGGCCTGTTAATCCGGTTCTGGGCGGGGGCAGCCCCCCCCCGCCTGCCCCGACCTGCCCTCCCGCGCCCGGGGATCGAACCCAGGCGTCCTGGCGCCTTCTCCCTTAGCGGGAACCCCCGCGGGGGGGGGGGGAGGGGGGCGGCCGGCTGAGCTCCTCAGTTCTGTGACCCGTGCCTCAGTTTCCCCTCCAGTGGATGCTGCCCCCCGCCGCCCCATGGGAGGAGCCAGGCCACGGATTGGACGTGGCCTGGCCGGGTCATGACCCTTCGCTCTGAACACGGCCCCACCCGAGCCCTGGCCGGGACCCAGAGACCTGGGTGGGGTGCCCGGACGCCTGGGTTCCCTCGCCGACACCTCGTTAACATGCAAATTGTGAGGCTGCCTCACCTCAACCTCCCCCATGCTCCCCCCTCTGCCGATATGCGCCCACCTCTGGGGCGGGGGGGGGACCCCTCACTGAGATGCGCCCACCTCTGGGGCGGGGGGGGGACCCCTCACTGAGATGCGCCACCTCTGGGGCGGGGGGGGGACCCCTCACTGAGATGCGCCACCTCTGGGGCGGGGGGGGGGGGGACCCCTCACTGAGATGCGCCCACCTCTGGGGCGGGGGGGGGGGGGACCCCTCACTGAGATGCGCCCACCTCTGGGGCGGGGGGGGGGGGGACCCCTCACTGAGATGCGCCCACCTCTGGGGTGGGGGGGGGACCCCTCAGTGAGATGCACCCACCTCTGGGGCGGGGGGGGGACACCCCTCAGTGAGATGCGCCCACCTCTGGGGCGGGGGGGGGGGACCCCTCACTGAGATGTGCCCACCTCTGGGGCGGGGGGGGGGACCCCTCACTGCGATGCGCCCACCTCTGGGGCGGGGGGGGGGACCCCTCACTGAGATGCGCCCACCTCTGGGGCGGGGGGGGGGACCCCTCACTGCGATGCGCCCACCTCTGGGGCGGGGGGGGGACCCCTCACTGAGATGCACCCACCTCTGGGGGGGCGGGGGGGGGACCCCTCACTGAGATGCGCCCACCTCTGGGGCGGGGGGGGGACCCCTCACTGAGATGCGCCCACCTCTGGGGGGGCGGGGGGGGACCCCTCACTGAGATGCACCCACCTCTGGGGCGGGGGGGGGGACCCCTCACTGAGATGCGCCACCTCTGGGGCGGGGGGGGACCCCTCACTGAGATGCACCCACCTCTGGGGCGGGGGGGGGGGACCCCTCACTGAGATGCGCCCACCTCTGGGGCGGGGGGGGGGACCCCTCACTGAGATGCACCCACCTCTGGGGCGGGGACCCCTCAGTGAGATGCGCCCACCTCTGGGGCTGGTAACTCCCCCCTCCTTACGGGGCGAGTGGGGGTCCCCCAGGCCGGGACTCACCTGTAGCCGGCGGCGGCGTTCCCGTGGGCCGGGCCCGGCGGGTGCCCCCAGGGCCGGGCGGTGGCAGTGGGGGGCGGCGGCGCGGCGGCGGCGGGGGCCCGGCCCTTGCAGCGGGGCCGGTACTTGTAGTCCGGGTGGTCCCGCCGGTGCCGGGCCCGGAGCCGCTGGGCCTCCTCCACCCAGGGGCGCCTCTCGGGGTCCCCCAGGCGCCGCGAGATCTCCGCGTTGGGGAGCCGCGGCTGCTCCAGCGCCAGGCGCCGCCGCTGGCCCCGCGCCCAGGCCAAGAAGGCGTTCATGGGGCGCTTCACCTTCCCCGGGGGGCTGCCCCCCGCCCCGGCCTGCCCCTCCGCCGCCATGCCCGTCTGCGCCCGCCGCCCCCCCCCCGGGAGAGGGGTATAGCCCTCCCCGGGGCCACGCCCCCCCCGCCCCCGCCTCCCCGGAGAACCCAGGAGTCCTAGAGCACAGCCCCTCCCCCTTCTGATCCCCCATGACCCGCCCAAAGTGGGGGAGAACCCAGGAGTCCTGGCTCCCAGCCCCCCGTGCTCTGACCCCCCAGCCCCCCCTCCCCTCCCAGAGCCGGGGAGAGAACCCAGGAGTCCTGGCTCCCAGCCCCCCCCTGCTCTAACCCCCCAGCCCCCCCTCCCCTCCCAGAGCCGGGGCGAGAACCCAGGAGTCCTGGCTCCCTCTTTTACCCTCTAACCCCGCCCCATGGCAAATGGGGGGCAGGGGGAGGGTTTCCTGCTCAGACATGATTCCCCTCCCCCCGGGCATCTCTCTAAGGTGAGAGCTCCCCCCTGTGGCCAGCCCTGGGAATTACAGCTGTGCCTAGGGGCTGCCTCCCCCCCCACCCCAAAACCCCACTGCTGGGGGGGCAGAAATCCTGATTTTGCAGGGGGACAGTTAGGATGCAGCCCCCCCCCCCGGGCTCCCCCCAACCTCCCCCCCACGTGAAGGGTACGCAGCAGAGTTTGGTTCTTGGGGGGGGGGCTCAATTCTCCCCCCCTGCCCCCCCCGGCACGTTTTGGGGGGGTAGAAGACTCGGGGGGGACGCGGAAGGAGTTTGGTTCTTTATTCTCTTTTAAATACTGTACAGTGAAAAATAAATAACAGCGCGACCGGCCCGGCTCCAGTTTGTGCCCCCCCCGCCCCCCCCCGGCAAAGGGGGGGACCCCGGCTCCACCGTCCCCCCCCCCCGAAAGAAAAACCCCAAAATACCTGCTGTTTGTGTATTGCCTGGAAACCAAAATTCACCCGCCCGTGCAACCGGCCCCTTGTTTTTTAGGGGGGGGGGGGACGTCGGCGCCCCCCCCTTGCCAAGAGAACGAGCCGGGGGGGGGGGGGACCGCGCACTCAGAAGGCACAAAAAACTCCTCCCCCACCCGACCCCCCCACCCCCCCCCCGGCGCCATTCGAGACGCTGCGCCGGGCCCCCCCCCCCCCCCCCGGCGCCGAGGAGTCGCTGCTGCGTTCGCACGGGAGGGCGGCGGCGGGCGTGCGTTGCACGAGGACGCAAGCGGGGAGGGGCGGCGGCGGCGGGAGAGGGGGCGGGGCGCTCACGACAGCCCGTTCACCATGGCGGCCGGGCCCGCGCCGTTCTCCGACGGGCCATTGGCCACCTTGCCGGCCGGCTCTGCCTGGGGGGGGAGGGGAGAACAGCTCAGGGGGGGGTAAGCCCCGCCCCAACTAGGCTCCACCCCCAGCTGGCTCCGCCCCTACACCAGGCCCCACCCTCCAGCCAGCCCAACCCCCACACCAGGCTCCTCCCCTACACCAGGCCCCACCCTCCAGCCAGCCCAACCCCCCCACCAGGCCCCGCCCCCCCCACCAGGCCCCGCCCCCCACCAGGCCCCGCCCCTACCTTTTGTCTGGCTGTGGGGTCTTCGGTGGATTTTTCCCGCGGCTCCTCCTGAGGCGCCCGCTGGCGGCTCTGGGACTCGGCCCGGGAGATGTAGTCGGCCACGGTCACTGGGGAGGAGGGAGGGGGGCACTGGGTGTCGGACGGCGGCTGCCCCCCCCCCCCAGAGGGGGGGAGGGACCCAGGAGTCCGGGGCGCCCGCCGCGGGGTTACATTGGACACCGGGCTCAACCGGAGCAGCCTCTGGGCTGCTCTAACGCGCCGGGCGTTCTGGCCGCTCCCCCCCCCCCCCAGGGCATTCAGGGGGGGGAGCAGGGGCAAGAACCCCCTTACCAGCCCCCCCAGTACCTGGCTGTCGGTCCCGGCTGATGGAGCCGTCCATGCGGTTGCCGCGGTTCCGGCGGCGGCGGCTCCGGTTGCGTCTCTGAGGCTTCGAGTCGTCCTCTGGGAAAGCGGGGAGCCGAGAGGGGGATGAACCCAGGAGTCCGGCTCCCAGACACCCCTCCTCTAACCCACAGAACCCAGGAGTCCGGGCCCCCAGCCCCCCCTGCTCCAACCCACCAGCCCCCACTCCCCTCCCAGAGCCAGGGAGAGAACCCAGGAGTCCTGGCTCCCATCCCCCCCTGCTCTCACCCACCAGCCCCCACTCCCCTCTCAGAGCCGGGGAGAGAACCCAGGAGTCCTGGCTCCCAGCCCCCCCTGCTCTGACCCACCAGCCCCCACTCCCCTCCCAGAGCCGGGGAGAGAACCCAGGAGTCCTGGCTCCCAGCCCCCCCTGCTCTGATCCACCAGCCCCCACTCCCCTCCCAGAGCCGGGGAGAGAACCCAGGAGTCCTGGCTCCCAGCCCCCCCTGCTCTGACCCACCAGCCCCCACTCTCCTCCCAGAGCCGGGGAGAGAACCCAGGAGTCCGGGCTCCCAGCCCCCCCTGCTCTAACCCACCAGCCCCCACTCCCCTCCCAGATCCGGGGAGAGAACCCAGGAGTCCTGGCTCCCAGCCCCCCCTGCTCCAACCCACCAGCCCCCACTCCCCTCCCAGGGCCGGGGAGAGAACCCAGGAGTCCTGGCTCCCAGACCCCCCCTGCTCTGACCCACCAGCCCCCACTCCCCTCCCAGAGCCGGGGAGAGAACCCAGGAGTCCTGGCTCCCAGCCCCCCCTGCTCTGACCCCTCAGCCCCCACTCCCCTCCCAGGGCTGGGGAGAGGACCCAGGCGTCCGGCTCCCCCGCTCACCCACGCCGTTCTCGTTGACGGACGTGCTGTCGGACTCGGCGGCCCCGTCCATCATGGTGGCGTCGTCGTCGGTGCGGCGGCGGCGGGAGCGGCGGCGGCGGCTGCTCACGGGCTGCGACTCGCTGGCGTCCGTGTCGGCCGTCTGGTCGGTCTCCGTGTTGTCCAGCAGGCTGTAGGGGTTGCTGTCCGGGTCCTTGAGCACTGGGGGAGGGGGAGGGGGGGGATTTCAGCACGGAGGAACCCAGGCGTCCGGGATCCCAGCCGCACCCCCCACCAGACTCCCCTTCATTCCGAGTCGGGACACTGGAACGTAGGATGTGTCTGTGCGCCACGGAGACGCGCCCACCTCTGGGGGGGGACCCGGGGACCCCTCGCCCGGCGCCGAGACGCGCCCACCTCTGGGGTGGGACCCGGGGACCCCTCGCCCGGCGCCGAGACGCGCCCACCTCTGGGGCGGGACCCGGGGACCCCTCGCCCGGCGCCGAGACGCGCCCACCTCTGGGGCGGGACCCGGGGACCCCTCGCCCGGCGCCGAGAGCGCCCACCTCTGGGGCGGGGCCTGGGGACCCCTCGCCCGGCGCCGAGATGCGCCCACCTCTGGGGTGGGACCCGGGGACCCCTCGCCCGGCGCCGAGACGCGCCCACCTCTGGGGCGGGACCCGGGGACCCCTCGCCCGGCGCCGAGATGCGCCCACCTCTGGGGCGGGGGACCCGGGGACCCCTCGCCCGGCGCCGAGACGCGCCCACCTCTGGGGCGGGACCCGGGGACCCCTCGCCCGGCGCCGAGACGCGCCCACCTCTGGGGCGGGACCCGGGGACCCCTCGCCCGGCGCCGAGATGCGCCCACCTCTGGGGGGGGACCCGGGGACCCCTCGCCCGGCGCCGAGATGCGCCCACCTCTGGGGCGGGACCCGGGGACCCCTCGCCCGGCGCCGAGACGCGCCCACCTCTGGGGCGGGACCCGGGGACCCCTCGCCCGGCGCCGAGAGCGCCCACCTCTGGGGCGGGACCCGGGGACCCCTCGCCCGGCGCCGAGACGCGCCCACCTCTGGGGCGGGACCCGGGGACCCCTCGCCCGGCGCCGAGACGCGCCCACCTCTGGGGCAGGACCCGGGGACCCCTCGCCCGGCGCTGAGACGCGCCCACCTCTGGGGCGGGACCCGGGGCCCCCTCGCCCGGCGCCGAGATGCGCCCACCTCTGGGGCGCGGCCGAGCAGCTATGTCACAGCTACACCCGGTCACCTGAACTGATGGAGGAGCTGGTGTACTTGCTGCCCCCGCCCCCTCGGGGTGCCAGGGGGGGACCCCGCCCTCGCCCCACTGCGGGGCGCCTCCGGCTGTCCTCGGGGCGCGGGTCTCGCTCGCCGTCGTCTCTCTTCTCCGACTCTGTCTCCGAGGCGTTGGAGAGGTCCGAGCTGGTACCTGGAGGGGGGGACATGACTGGAGGATCGCCAAGGCAGTAGGAGGAGTAGGACACACAGTACCCCGGAGAAGCACGGTACAGCCTTGCCGAAACGCAGCCGCCTCTGGGGGGGGGGGGCGGCGGCCCATCCAGAAACCCGCCCGCCCCCCCCCCGGGGGAGATTTGGGCCCCAGCCGGTTACCGTAGCCGGAGTTGGGGCCCCGGCGCCCGCGGCCTCGCCCGCCGTAGCTGCCCCCGTAGGTCCGCGTGCCGTGGAGGGAGGAGGCGGTGCTGTCGTCCGTGGCGTAGCCGCCCCGCTCCTTGTCGGCCCGGCTGGAGAGGGGCCGGAAGCCCAGGCCGATCTGCCGCAGCTGCTCGTCGATCTGCAGCCGCTCCAGGCGCAGCTGCTCCACCTCCTGGGGCCGGGGGGGGGGGGGGGGGAACCGATTAACGGGTGCACTCATGCAGGGCAGGAAGGGGGGCCGATTAACAAGTGCACCAATGCAGGCCAGGTGGGGGGGGACGTGATTAACAAGTGCACCAATGCAGGGCAGGTGGGGAGGGGCGTGATTAAGGAGTGCACCAATGCAGGGGGAACCAATTAACGAGTGCACCCATGCAGGGCAGGTGGGGGGGGGGACGTGATTAACAAGTGCACCAATGCAGGGGGAACCAATTAACGAGTGCACCCATGCAGGGCAGGTGGGGGGGGGCGTGATTAAGGAGTGCACCAATGCAGGGGGAACCAATTAGTAACTGCGCTGCAAGGGGGAACCAATTAATGAGTGCACCCATGCAGGGCAGGTAGGGGGAACCAATTAACAGCTGCACCCATGCAGGGCTCATAAGGGGAACCCATTAGTGACTGTTCTGTGAAGGGGGACCAATTAGCACAGGCACCCACGCAGGGCAGGGGGACCAATTACTAGCTGCAGTGCAGGGAGGGGGTGCAATTAACAAGAGCTCCCATGCCGGGCGGGGAACTCATTTCTGGCTGCACCGAGACCAGGCTGGAAGGGGGAACCAATTGTGCCTGGGCAGGACAGCCGGGGGAACCAATGAGCGAGGGCACCGCGGGGCAGGGGGAAGACAGGAAGCGGGGGGGGGACCGCTTTGCGGGTCGCACACGGGGGGGGGGGACTGACCTGCAGGTACGCCAGGTGGTACTCGAGGAGTGCCTGGGCGTTGCTGATGTTCTCCCGCGTGCCCACGAAGATGAAGGGGACCATTCCCTGGGGGGGGAGGGGAGAGGAGAGTGGGTCCCGGCCCCCCACACGTGTGTGTCGTCCCCCCCCCCCGGTGACCCCCCGCCCCGCTCACCTCCTCTCGGGGGTTCTTCTTGTCGTTGTCGCCTTCCACCCGCACCCGGACCACGCCCGACTTGTCCACGATCTCCTGGATCACCTTCCCGTTCTTCCCGATCACTTTGCCTGGCGGGGGGGGGAGTGAGCGGAGGGGTCAGCCCCACGGAAACACCCCCCCCCACGCTAACCACCCCCCCACAACAGGCGGACGGGGCTCCCCCCGCCAACCCGTTTCACGAGGCAGCTTGTGTCGGTGAACGGCGGGGGGGCGAGGCGGGGAGCCGTCCCCCCCCCCCACGAGGACCGCCCCCCGTCCCCCCCCACGCCGGGCCCCCCCCACCTACCGACCAGGCTCCTCGGCACCTGCACCGAGTCTTCGGAGAACTCCAGGTGGCTGCGGGCCTGCTTGCACGCCTCGGGGGTCTGGGGGGGGAGGAGACCACGGTCAGGGGCGGGGACCCCGGCGTCCGGCCCCGCCCCGGATGGAACCCCGGCGTCCCGCCCGGCCCCTCACCTCCCCGTAGATGCGGAAGGTGCAGGTCCCCTCGTCCAGCTCGATGGCCGTGACCCCGGGCACCCGGCGGGCCTGGTGGATGTTGGCGCCGTGGGTCCCGATGGCCAGTCCCATCAGGTCCTCGCGGACGGTGAACTCCTCCTGGCAGGCCGAGGCCAGCTGCTTACTCGTCTGGGGGGGGGGGGACGGGGGCGTCAACGGAGCGGCCGGGCCCCCGCCGCGCCCCCCCCCCCCCCGGGGGGGGGGGGAAGGGCGCCGCCCGGACGCCCGGGTTCCTCACCTCCAGGTGCTTGTTGGCTTCCTCGTTCCGGGACATCAGCAGGAGCTTGGTGCGGATGCTGCGGAGGTGCATGTCGCCCAGCAACGCCGCCCGCTTCACGGTGGAGTCGGCGGTGGACTGGGAAGGGGGGGGGGGGGGAAGCGGGGTCAGAGCCTGCCACGCTGCCCCCCCCACCCCGCCGCCGCCCGCCGTGGCCCCCCCCCCCTCGCTCACCAGGATGAACAGCTCGCCGCCGGCCGCGCTCAGGAAGACGCAGTTCGCCCCCACCGCCTTCTTGAACTCCTTGTGCACGTTCTCGCTGGAGCACCTGAGCGGAGAGCGGCCCGGGGTGAGCGGGACCGGCCAGCGGGGAGGGATGGAGACCCGGCTCCCAGTTGGGGGGCAGAGCGGGGGGGTGGGGGGGGTGATACAGTTTCTCCTCCTCCAGATTTCGGCTATTCACAGGAGGTTACTGGGGGTCAGTCTCCCCGCACAGACACGCCCCAATTTAGAGGGGCCCCGGGGCTGCTCTAACCCGAGACCGGGCCGACCGCGGTGCCTTTCGAGGGGCTGGTCTCCGGCTCCTTCGCCACCCCGGTAGCAGGCCACGCGGCCCCCCCAGGATCCCCACCCCCCACCCCACTCACGCTTCCTTGAGGTCCTCGGGCACAGCGATGGTGTATTTGAAGAAGCTGGCCTTGGTGGCCACTTTGCTGGGGTTGACGGGCCGCAGCCGCTCCAGCGTGACGATTTCGTTGTAGGTGGCGTCGCAGGCGGCGTATTCAATGACGTAAAACTGGGGGAGGGGGAGAGATCGGGTCAGGAAGGGTCCAGTTTTCACGGGGGCAAAGATCTAGTCGGTTGCACCAAATTGGGGGACTCCTAGAGCAACGGTTCTCCACCGGGAGACTCAGCACTGCAGGCTACCGGAAGCAGCCGCCACGTCCCAGCTCCTACGCAGAGGCGCGGCCAGGCGGCTCTGCGTGCTGCCCCATCTGCAGGCGCCGCCCCTGCAGCTCCCATTGGCCGCAGTTCCCAGCCGACGGGAATGGCGGGGACAGCGGGCAGAGCAGAACCCCCTGGCTGCCCCTACGCGTAGGAGCCGGAACGGGGACCACGCCGCTGGTTCTGGCAGCCGTGTGAAGTGGCCCCTGACCCACACCGGAGTGGGGGGCAAGCCCCAGACCCCGCTTCCCACGGCTGGCAGGCCTGTCGCTTGCCCACCCCGGCCATCTAACCTCTACCTCCTGCACAAGTCAGGCGGAACCAGATCCCGTCCGAATTAGAACCGCGCCCCGACACCGATACCCACGGAGCGCCAGCGCAAAGGATTCTGGGATCGAGGCGAGCGATGGGGGCCGGGGGAATCCTCGGAAACTTACATCTCCTTTCATCATCCGGACCCTCGCCAGCCACCAGCCGCACGGCTCGTGTTCGTTGGCTCGGGAATAAACCTAGAGACGGGGAAACGTGGTCAGCGGGGGAGCCAGTGAGGACAGCAGGTTGATGGGGGTATCCCCCCCGCCCCCCCCCCCAAAAAAAACCCCCCACACACCCCCCCCTTACCTCCACTTCGTCCCCTTCTGTAATCTCCTTATTGTAGTCCGCCGGCGGGGGGAGCCGGACGTCGCCGAAGGGGATCTGCCGCTCCGGCTGCCAGCTGGGAGGAGAGACCAGAGCGAGATGGGATTGGCCGGTAGGTGGCACCGTGGATCGGGAAGACGCCCCCCCCGGGCAGAGGGTTTGCCACCTCATGGACTCTGCCCCCTCCTGAAAAGTGGGGCGAAGACCCCAGAGTCTAGGGCAGGGAGAGACACGACCGCGGGTGCCAGGGGATAAAGCCGGCTGGCGGGATATTTCCGGAGGACTCCCGAGCAATGGGGCCCGGCCCTCCCTCCCGTCAGAGCAACGTGTGTTTGGAAGCCGGGGCCATCAGCCGGGAACAGCTGTGGGGAGGTGGGGAAGCTACAGCTGTCTCTGCGGGGACATGTCAGCCCCACTGCCAGAAACCCCGTAAGGACCAACGGTGGGATTTGAGGCGCGGAGGGCGCCCTGCGTCCAGTGGATCGTCCCCGCTCGGCTGTGATTTTGTCCAAGAAGCGGAGGGAGCCGGTGTTCAATCCAACAGGCAGCGCCTTCAACAGGCGGAAAGGTCGCTGGCCCGAGACCAGCGGTTGGAGGAGAGAAATTCACCGCTCGGAAGCAACAGCGGGACGGTGTACAACGGCCGAGACACTTCAAAGCCGCTTGCTTGGGGCTGGAGTCGATTTCCACCCCAGTTCGCCTGTTGCTGGTTCAGAAGCATTTTCAGTCGGTCAAAGAACCACGCGCCAGGCGAACCAGATGGAAACGGGACCATCGGACTCCTGTTTGAACTCCAACGGGTTACCGGGGGGGGAGGGTATATTCTTTGCTGCCCTACCCCGTGGCTGTTAAATGCCACTTTCCACCCCAGCAGTCACCGCATCTCAGGACAGCACCGCCCATCGCCGGCATGGCCTGTCTGCCGTGCCAGCTGTATCCTCAGCCATGGTTAAGGGCTTCAACAGGCGGAGGTTTGCCAACAAGCACGCTCCTACAGCCGCCGCTTCCCCCTAGTCGCCGGGAGGCACCGTCGCCGAGCGACCGTCGCTGAACGAACTCGGAAACATCGCACGGGGCAGCCGGCGGGAGCGGCCCGGGACAACGCGGCCCGGCGATTTCGGGCCCCCTGCCACGCGGTCGAGTGACAGCTGCCAATCTAGAGGCATTCCCGGGGGCGGGGCGGGGGGGGAGCAGTGAGTCAGTCTCCTCCGCATGCCACGAGGGTCTAAATTTGGAACTGGGCTTTATTTCGGGCTCCGGGGCAGGGGCATTCCACCCCCCAACCTCCCCTGACCGCCCTCCCCCCATAACCTCACCCCATCCAACCGCCCCCGGATCCCTGTCCCCCGGGACACCCTGCCCCTTATCCAACCCCCCCGACCCCCACCTTATCATGCCGCTCAGAGCAGCGTGTCATGCTGCCCGGCTGAGGGGGGTCTCAGATCTCACCCCGAGGGGCGCCGTTAGGCAGGACCCGCCCAGCCGCGGCGAGGCCACGGACCGCCCCCTCCCGCCAGGGCGCTCCGGCGGCTCCTTACTTGTTCTCGAAGGAGATGGTGACCGAGTCCTCGTGAACGTCTTTCACGAAACCCTGCGGAGGGGGAACGGAAGACAGCGTGAGCGCCCCTCAGGACAGGAGATGCTGTGACAGCCAACCCGGATATTAATGACTTGGGGGGGGGGGGGGGAGGTGTGGGCTCCGTGGGGTGTTGAGCAGACCGGCTGCCGCCAGCCATGCAGACACCCCAGCTGCTAGGTAGGATATGGGGGGGACCTATGCGGCTATCCCTTTCACCCCCTTGGGCAAACCACATCGCCCCGTGCCTCAGTTTCCCCCTCTGTGAAATGGGTACAACCACCCTGGAAAGAGTTTTGAGGTCTAGTCAGGAAAAGTGCTCAGAGCTAGATGGTATCAACCCCCCACCCCCAAACAGTGATTAGGGTTCGGCCCCACTGCTGCCCCTCACACAGGAGAGGTGTGGGGCCCATACACTGCTCCCGGGATATTTGAGCAGTGGGGGGGGGGGGGGGGGGAGGCAATCTTGTTCCACAGCAAGGCAGAATGGGAATGCCTCGCCCGTCCAACCGGTGACGGGACGAACAGGTGCTGTCCCCGCGCCTCCGCCCATCCCGGGACAGCTGCCTGTTTGGCCCTAGCACGCTGTGAAGCCTCCGGCCCAGTCTGCTGCAGGGGCGGGGATGCGCTCGGGGGAAAACAAGGCCCCATGTGAGCAGCAAGGAGGAGACGGAGGGCCGTGCCCCACAGATTCCCCACTGGACTGGTTCAGACCCAAGAAATCATCCCATCAATCCGGTCCCGTCAACGCAGGGCAGCGGTTTTGGATCGGGATGGCCCTCTTGGCCTTAAAAACTCCTTGACGCTAAATTCCTGGCCTCACGGATTTCATGCAGCAGTGAGTTCCACAAGTTAATCACACAGAGTGGCGGGGGGGATCATTTCCTCAGCTCAGTGTCCCCTCGCCATGGTTTTGAGAGACAGGAAGAGAGAAACTCCCACTCCCCCTCATCTTTCCAGCCATTACGTTACAGACTCGTGTTGTCTTCACTCATCCCTTTGCTCAGGTAACAATCCCACAAGAGACCAACTGACGGTTTCAGGGGTGCAAAGGAATCTCCCCCCCAGTGACACTGACAGGGAACCTGGGGGGGGGTCGTCTTCAGCTTGGGGTGCCAGGATCATTGGGGTACATCTCACCCAATTAACTCCCTGCCCCGGGCTCTGGCATCGCCAGTCAGCTCCTATTCTCTGCCGGCAGCGACAGCAGTTTAACTTCCTTATGGGAGCTCAGGCGGGCCGGGCAGGATGGTCCCGCGGGCCGGATGTGGCCCACGGGCCGTAGTTTGCCCACCCCGGCTCTCCCATGCAGCCCCACACTTGGGAGGAGCTCTCCATACAGCCCCCCCCCCTCCACAAACCTAATTTTAACCTCCTTCACACCCCTCCTCGAACGCAATACCGTCACCCCGTTTCTGTGTACGCCCCTGTCTGACTGTTTCCATCTGTTGTCTCATCACATTTACGCTGTAAACTATTTGGGCAGTGACTCTCTGTAGCGGAGATACCCCTTGGTTTTCGACTGATTCAAAGAGCCGTTTCCTCAACGGCTCGCTGCCTGCGTTTCGCACGGAGTCGGTCACGACCGGATATTCTCATGAATGCCTCGGATAACGGAGCGGGGAGGATGCTTATAAGTTAGGAGGCGTATCGCTTGACGGAGCCTGATCTAAGCCGAGAAGCCGCCCCTTCCCCACATAACCTAGCACATTTCCCCCCACCCACTCCAAAGATGGTCACTAAATCCCCTCGGAATAACAGGTCTATATTTGTCTCAAGCAGGCCGGCCGGTCCCCTTTAAATGCCGGAGGCTATATCTGTAGCCAGCGTCTCATTTATCATTCATTCGGCGTGAAGCAAACCAGCTCCCCTCTCGTGCCGAAGTGGAACATTTTATCTCCACTCGGAGCCCACCCCCCGCTTCTCAACGCACGGCTGGGGTCTAAAATAACCAGCCTGTCTCAGCCTTTCCCATGCCTGTGCTGAGACAGGAGAGCGCTTTGGGATAGCCCAGGAAAGTTTCAGGGACTTCCCTTCTAGCCACGGAGAGCTGGAACGGCTCCCACAGCCGTCTCCGGGTGACCAGTTTGAGAGCCAATTCAATCAACTAAGCTAAGTTTTCAAGCCACCGGCTCTGTTAACCAGACACGTTTCAAACCCTGCAAGATCAGGGTCACTCCGCGAGACCAGTTCCCGCGTCCAAAATAAAATAAAGGTTGAACGCCGGAGACGACGCGGCAGAGAATCACGTCAATTATCCCAAACCTGGAAAATACGGGAGACGAGTACGCTAGAGAAGATCAAACCGGTGACTTGATGGCGGTTTCTCCATCTGGATACGCAGGCTAAAGGGCTTTGTAACCAAAGGCCGAACAAAAACCAACGGCCGGAAACTAAGGCCAAGCAAATTAAATTTAAAAATAAGGCACAAACACTGGAACCAAGTCCCAAGGGGTGGATTCTCCGCCTCCCGAGGTCTTCAGATCGAGAATGGAAGAGATGCTTCAGTCCACCAAAAATTACAGGGGTCCCCAGATGAAATACAGGAAGTCAGGCAATCTCTAGTGGTCCCTTCTAGCCCCAAACATCTATTGTGCTGCTGTATCGAACTCGCTAGCGGCCCGAAAAAGTGATCCACCAAAAATGATCAGGGTTTAGGAAACTTAACCTGTGCTGATACAAGTCCTCAAATATGTTCTACAGAGGACGGGGACCGATTGCTCTCCGTGTCCATTGAAGGTAGGACAAGCAGCAAGAAGGGAGATTAGATACAAGGAAACACTCACTCTAAGGGCGGTTAAGCGTCAAAGGAAACTAAACGAAGAGGAACACGGAGCGCTTTTCATCCCTAGGTGTCAAAGGGTTTTACAGAGGAGGTCTCTATCATGCCCCCCAATTTACAGACGGGGGGGGGAGCCGTTAAATGACCTAACCGAGGTCTCTATCATGCCCCCCAATTTACAGACGGGGGGGGGAGCCGTTAAATGACCTAACCCAGCAGGCTCGCGGCTCTAACAGGCCGCCAAGTTTCCCCGACGGGGCTGGATTTTGGTGGAATAAGCGAGAGCTGATGAGTTGCTATTACAGCAGAGGACGGGTGGGGGAAATAACCTATGAGATCTTAACTCCTCGCACTGACAAGACTCCAGAGATCCTTCACCTTAAACGGGAACAGAAGTCAGGCGGGGATCAGAGACACCCCCCCACTCACGAAAGGGAGGGAAGGCAGAAGCAGGCAAGTCAGCTGGAAAATGCCTTCCTTCCTCACGTTTTAAGCATGAAGAATTTTTTACCCCTTTGATCTGCAGACCCGTGGGTGCCGGACGCCGGTTGGTGTTGGACTGTTTTCCCGTGGGGCAAGGCGGGTCTAAAATTAGCCCTGTGGCGAAGCGGAGACAATGGCCGAGATCGGGTTACTACAGTCCTGCAACGGCCTACGGCTCTGGCGTTTTCCGAACGTCTGGTACTATTTACAGACAGCCAATTCTTGTCTTTGCTTTGCGGTTCCATAAGGCCGGCACCGATCCTCAAATTCCTACAACCAGGGACCCGCTCCTAGCACTGCCAGGTGTCACTAAGAAAAAGTCTCTGCCTTCCTGAGACCGTGGAGAACATGTGTCGGTCTTAACATAATCCCGGTTTCAGAGAGGCACCTTGGTTAATAAAATTCAAGAGCCGGTCCAGATTCTTGTAGCAACTCACGGCCAATAAGTATTAGATGAGATAAAGCAGGCAAGTCTGCTCGGAAAAAAACCCCAACACAATCGATCTTAGCTCCCAGGGACACTACACAATCAAAAATTAACAACAGAGGGGTCAATCACGCTTTGAAATTTGTGGAGGGTTCGATACGAAATCTATCTTTTTACCCCCTAAGACAGCGTAAGAAACCTTATTTACTTTATATACAACAGTTTAGTTCCATTTTATAGACTCTTGAGACCTTCTAAAAACGTTAATTCTTCCCATATAGGAAAGAAACACATCACAAGAGCTAAAATTACCGACATCTTGATCTAATTTAATGGAAAGCTTAGATCCAAATATCCGGGGCTGCAAAAAAACAGCATTTGTTGAAACGAAAGCAAATTTCAACGCAAACTCTCTATAAAGCTGAGACAACGGCAAAATCCTGACCTGGGCGAGAAGCTGTTAACAAAACCAATTGGGATCAACCATGAAATTGACCAACTGAGTTTTGCCGTCCTGAATGAAAGACCAAGTTACTCAATTATGAAACACGACCTGCAACATTATCCAGCCTGGATGCTTTTCCTTGCAACTGTTCGGACATGGAATCGACTGAGATTCGCAGAGTGGCATTGGGTTTGGGCCAAAATGATGGGAGATTTCGGGAGCTTCAATTCTTGATGCCCCTGGTTTTCATAGGACGGACACACTTTCTTCTAAGAAAATGTTGAAAGAAGTTAGAAAGGGTACAGAGAAGAGTTACAAAAATGATCAGAAAATATGCCTTATTCTGAGAAATTTAAAGACCTCGGTGTGTTACTTATCAAAAAGATCAAGAGCTGACAAGTACCTTCAAAGGGAGAAAACAGTGGGCACTAAAACACTCGTCTAGCGGACTAATCTTATTCTATTCCTACCCACGCAATGAGGCTAAATACAGGAAAAGCTGGGAAGTGTCAAGTATTGTGGGAACATGGAAAGAGATTGTAAATTCATTGCGACGTTTGTACAGCCATTAACACGACCAAACAAGACTGTCCGCAAATACGACCGGGGTCCGTAGCCTGTTCGACGGCAGCATGAACGGGGCCCAGGAGAAGCGGGTCAGGAGCTTAAATCGTTCCCGTGGCCCGTTAAGGCATGGGAAGCCAAGCGCATGTATGAATTTACGTCGTATGGGAGATCGGAGCATGTTTGCAAAGGGGCTCGGAAAGAGAAAGGAATCGGGGGTTGAGATCCGCTGCGCCACCACAGGCAAGTCGCCAAATCGGGGCCTCAGTTTCCACACCCGGGAGACGGGGATCGCAATCCTTCCTGTCTTGTTGGTTTCAGTTGCGAGCCGGGCCTCTCTGACGACGTTCGGTCAGCCCCTGGCGTACGCGGCTCCGACCGTACGGAGCTCAGTGTCCGGCCCTTTGTGGTTTCCATACAAATCGAAGGAATACCTCGAATCAGAAAGGGGAGGACCTGACGGGCTCTTCTCACATGCCCCCTTGGCGATTCCTCCGATGCCGACACAGGAATACCCCCCTCGATTGTCCACTCGGGGGACGCATCACAAATTTCTAGGTGGTCCGCCAAGACCTTCACAATGGCTCCTGGCCTCAGACGCTGGGAAAAAGACAGACGGCCAAGCACAACCCGGTCCAGAAAACCGCACCGGGAGAGGTACCCCGGTCCAAAAAAACCACACCGGGAGAGGTACCCCGGTCCAAAAAACTACACCGGGAGAGGTACCCCGGTCCAAAAAACTACACCGGGAGAGGTACCCCGGTCCAAAAAACTACACCGGGAGAGGTACCTCGGTCCAAAAACTACACCGGGAGAGGTACCCCGGTCCAAAAAACTACACCGGGAGAGGTACCCCGGTCCAAAAAACTACACCGGGAGAGGTACCTCGGTCCAAAAAACTACACCGGGAGAGGTACCTCGGTCCAGAAAACTACACCGGGAGAGGTACCCCGGTCCAAAAAACTACACCGGGAGAGGTACCCCGGTCCAAAAAACTACACCGGGAGAGGTACCTCGGTCCAAAAACTACACCGGGAGAGTTACCCCGGTCCAAAAAACACCGGGAGAGGTACCCCGGTCTAGAAAACGGGACTTGGAGCCTGTTCCCAGCCCTGCCCAACTTGATGTGGGATTTGGGCGAGTCCCTTCACTTCTCTGAGGCGGTTTCCTCCCTCCCCTAGGTCTGTGTTTGCTCTGGGCACACGGTGAGTGCTGGACAATGGGGCGCCCCACTGATTTCAAGGCACTCTAAGGTGGGTACGACCCCCATTTTATGGGGGGGGGGTGAGAAACACTATCTCCACACCAGGCGAGACCCCTCAAATCCTCGGTTTCCAGTCCACTCACACAAAAAACACACAGACCAGGACGCAACCCGACGCCATCAAGGGATCTGGTGTCCGAAATGAAGATGTAGCAACTGATTTAGGCATTGGAAATGGGGGGCGGTCCCCCACTATTCAAGTGACTTTGGGTCCCCGTCACAGACTTGGGGGGAGGGAGGCAGCATGGATAAGGGGAAGGGAAAAGGAGAGCCTGAGGGACGGGGGGGGGGGGAGAATGGGGGGGGGTGGTTATGGGGAGCTCATGGGGCGCTTAGAGAGAAGGGGGCACCACCCCTACAGTGAGACTGCATTCTCGGCCCCCTCCAGGTTTCGATCGCCCCACTCACAGCCAGGACCCCCCCGAAAGGATCGGGGAAGCAAGGTCGCTATCCTAAGGATGCCTACCCTGCTCAGTGACCCTCCACCCCGATATTAGGGGCCCCCCGATCCCCAGCAATCCCTCATTGCTAATGAAGGGGGGCGGCTTCCATTGCCCCTCCCACAGCTCCCTACAAATCTGGGGCCGTGGGGACACCGAACATCCCAGCTTCTCCCCCCAAAATCCTCCCCTCAATGTCTCCAATGTCCTCCCGGGAGCCCCCCACGTACCCCCCTTCCCCCTGGCCACCAGTCAGAGCCCCTCTAGTCCACCCCCGCCTCAAAAACCTCCACTTCCCCCTAAATGACCCCCAAACCTCCCCCACCGCATAGCCCTGCTCCCCAGATAATCCCATAATCCCCCCACCTCACACCCCAAATTACCTCCCCTCCTCCATAGCACCGTGTTCCCACAAGCCTCCCCGTCACATCCACCTCCCCTCCCTCCACAGCCCCTATAACCCCCTCCTCCAATTGCCCCCCCTAAACCCATTACCCCCCTCATGCCCCCCTCGCCCCCCCACTGTACACCTTTCCCCGCTTGATCCCGTCTCCCCCCACAGCCCCCCATATCACCCACCTGTCCCCAATGTCTCCCCATCCACTTATATCCCACCAACCCCCTGCCACCCGCCCACCATGTCATTACCTCCCCTTCCCCCACCCTATTACCCCCTTTGTGCCCAACCCCTGCCAGCCCCCCCACACACCAGACCCCCATTCCCTCCAGTGCCCCCCTCCTCACACACCCCCTCCTCCTTCCCCACCCTCATACCGCCCTGCCCCTCATCAGGCCCCCTCCCCCACACCCCCAATGGGACCGCCCCCTTTCCCGCTCCCATCATACCCCCTTCTGTGCCCCACACCCGCCCGGTGGGACCGCCACTCCGCCCCCCCCCCATCATACCCTCTTCCCCCCAACCGCCTCCCCAACTCTATATCACCATGGGACCTCCCCACGCCTCTCCCCCCCCCATCAGATCCTGTCCCCCCCCCCATATCCCCTAAACCTTTACTCCCCACACACACCCATGTCCCCCTATCACCTTCCCTGCCCCACGACTCCCCATTGGGACCTGCACTATCGCCCATCATACCTCTCTGACTGCTCCCCCCCTCCCCCAGGGGACCTCCCCGCTCCCCTCCCCTCCCCCAGGGGACCTCCCCCGCTCCCCTTATCCCCCCCCTCCCCCAGGGGACCTCCCCCGCTCCCCTTATCCCCCCCCCCTCCCCCAGGGGACCTCCCCCGCTCCCCTTATCCCCCCCCCCTCCCCCAGGGGACCTCCCCCGCTCCCCTTATCCCCCCCCCTCCCCCAGGGGACCTCCCCCGCTCCCCTTATCCCCTCCCCTCCCCCAGGGGACCTCCCCCGCTCCCCTTATCCCCTCCCCTCCCCCAGGGGACCTCCCCGCTCCCCTTATCCCCTGCCCTCCCCCAGGGGACCTCCCCGCTCCCCTTATCCCCTCCCCTCCCCCAGGGGACCTCCCCGCTCCCCTTATCCCCTCCCCTCCCCCAGGGGACCTCCCCGCTCCCCTTATCCCTCCCCTCCCCCAGGGGACCTCCCCGCTCCCCTTATTCCCCCCCCCTCCCCCAGGGGACCTCCCGCGCTCCCCTTATTCCCCCCCCTCCCCCAGGGGACCTCCCCCCGCTCCCCTTATCCCCTCCCCTCCCCCAGGGGACCCCCCCGCTCCCCTTATCCCCTCCCCTCCCCCAGGGGACCTCCCCGCTCCCCTTATCCCCTCCCCTCCCCCAGGGGACCTCCCCCGCTCCCCTTATCCCCTCCCCCTCCCCCAGGGGACCTCCCCCGCTCCCCTTATCCCTCCCCTCCCCCAGGGGACCTCCCCGCTCCCTTATCCCTCCCCTCCCCCCAGGGGACCTCCCCGCTCCCCTTATTCCCCCCCCTCCCCCAGGGGACCTCCCGCGCTCCCCTTATTCCCCCCCCCTCCCCCCAGGGGACCTCCCCCGCTCCCCTTATCCCCTCCCCTCCCCCAGGGGACCTCCCCCGCTCCCCTTATCCCCTCCCCTCCCCCAGGGGACCTCCCCCGCTCCCCTTATCCCCTCCCCTCCCCCAGGGGACCTCCCCCGCTCCCCTTATCCCCTCCCCTCCCCCAGGGGACCTCCCCCGCTCCCCTTATCCCTCCCCTCCCCCAGGGGGACCTCCCCCGCTCCCCTTATCCCTCCCCTCCCCCAGGGGACCTCCCCGCTCCCCTTATCCCCTCCCCTCCCCCAGGGGACCTCCCCGCTCCCCTTATCCCCTCCCCTCCCCCAGGGGACCTCCCCCGCTCCCCTTATCCCCTCCCCTCCCCCAGGGGACCTCCCCCGCTCCCCTTATCCCCTCCCCTCCCCCAGGGGACCTCCCCACTCTTTCCCCCACCTCTCCACTCCCCCAACGGGGTCGCCCGGCTTCCCCCTCCCCCATCATACCCCCTTGCCCACAACCCCCTCCCCCACTCTACCCCACCATGGGACCCCCCCCACACCTCTCCTCCTCCACACTCACCCTCCCACCCAGCCCCCTCCCCCACCATGGGACCTCCCTGCTCCCCTTCTCCCACCCCCTATCATACCCCACTCCCTGTTCCCCCCACCACCTCCATGGGACCTTCCCACTGCCCCCCATCCCTCAGTCCCCCCCACACATTAGGACCTTCCCCCATGGATCCACCACAGCCCCCCCCCCACTCCATGGGACCCTCCACTGCCCCCCCACCATACCCCTCAGCCCCCCCCCACCTCCATGGGACCCCCCACAACCCCTCAGCCACCCCCACGGGACCCTCTTCCCCCCCCACCTCCATGGGACCCCCCCACAACCCCTCAGCCACCCCCACGGGACCCTCTGCCCCCCACCATACCCCTCAGCCCCCCCCCACCTCCATGGGACCCCCCACAACCCCTCAGCCCTCCCCACCCCTCCGCCACTCCATGGGACCCTCTGCCCCCCCACCATACCCCTCAGCCCCCCCACCTCCATGGGATCCCCCACAACCCCTCAGCGCCCCCAACCCCTTGGGACCCTCCCACAGCCCCCCCCATCCCACCCCTCAGCCCCCCCACACATTAGGACCTCCCCCCCACCCCCATAGGATCCACCACAGCCCCCCATCCCTCAGCCCCCCCCAACACACACACTAGGACCCTCCCCCCTCCCCCATGGGACTCTCCACTGCCCCCTCATCCCCCCCTGCCTCCATTGGACCCTCCACCACACCCCTCATCTCCCCCCCCCCGCCTCCATTGGACCCTCCCACTGCCCCCCCACCCCTCAGCCTCCCCCACCTCCATGGGACCCTCCCACCATCCCCCCACCACACCCCTCAGGCCCCCCCCCGCCTCCATGGGACCCCCCCAAAACCCCTCATCCCCCCCGCCTCCATTGGACCCTCCCACTGCCCCCCCCCACCTCTCAGACCCCCCCCACCTCCATGGGACCCTCCCACCATCCCCCCCCACACCCCTCAGCCCCCCGCCTCCATGGGATCCTCCCACTGCCCCCCCACCCCTCAGCCCCCCCCCACCTCCATGGGACCCTCCCACCATCCCCCCCAACCCCTCAGCCCCCCTGCCTCCATGGGACCCTCCCACTGCCCCCCCACACCCCTCAGCCCCCCCGCCTCCATGGGACCCTCCCACTGCCCCCCACCCCTCAGCCCCCCCGCCTCCATGGGACCCTCCCACTGCCCCCCCCACCCCTCAGCCCCCCCCCCACCTCCATGGGACCCTCCCACCATCCCCCCCCACTGCCCCCCTCACCCCTCAGCCCCCCCCACCTCCATGGGACCCTCCCACCATCCCCCCCACACCCCTCAGCCCCCCCACATCCATGGGACCCTCCCACTGCCCCCCCACCCCTCAGCCCCCCCCCACCTCCATGGGACCCTCCCAACATCCCCCCCAACCCCTCAGCCCCCCGCCTCCATGGGACCCTCCCACTGCCCCCCCCCCACCCCTCAGCCCCCCCCCACCTCCATGGGACCCTCCCACCATCCCCCCCCACCCCTCAGCCCCCCCCACCTCCATGGGACCCTCCCACCATCCCTCCCCACCCATGGGACCTTCCCCCTGCCCCCCCATCGCACCCCTCATCGCTCCCCCGCCTCCATTGGACCCTCCCACCACCCCCCCACCCCCCTCATCGCCCCCCCGCCTCCATTGGACCCTCCCACCGCCCCCCCACCCCTCATCGCCCCCCCGCCTCCATTGGACCCTCCCACCGCCCCCCCACCCCCCTCATCGCCCCCCCCCCCCTCGGACCCTCCCACCGCCCCCCCCACCCCCCTCATCGCCCCCCCCACCCCCCTCGGACCCTCCCACCGCCCCCCCACCCCCCTCATCGCCCCCCCCACCCCCCTCGGACCCTCCCACCGCCCCCCCACCCCCCTCATCGCCCCCCCCCACCCCCCTCATCGCCCCCCCGCCTCCATTGGACCCTCCCACCGCCCCCCCACCCCCCTCATCGCCCCCCCGCCTCCATTGGACCCTCCCACCGCCCCCCACCCCCCTCATCGCCCCCCCGCCTCCATTGGACCCTCCCACCGCCCCCCCACCCCCCTCATCGCCCCCCCCGCCTCCATTGGACCCTCCCACCGCCCCCCCACCCCCCTCATCGCCCCCCCGCCTCCATTGGACCCTCCCACCGCCCCCCCACCCCCCTCATCGCCCCCCCCCCACCCCCCTCGGACCCTCCCACCGCCCCCCCCACCCCCCTCATCGCCCCCCCGCCTCCATTGGACCCTCCCACCGCCCCCCACCCCCCTCATCGCCCCCCCCGCCTCCATTGGACCCTCCCACCGCCCCCCCCACCCCTCATCGCCCCCCCCGCCTCCATTGGACCCTCCCAACGCCCCCCCCACCCCTCATCGCCCCCCCCGCCTCCATTGGACCCTCCCAC
The DNA here is from genome assembly GCA_032164245.1 of Sternotherus odoratus. Classification (NCBI taxonomy): domain Eukaryota; kingdom Metazoa; phylum Chordata; order Testudines; family Kinosternidae; genus Sternotherus; species Sternotherus odoratus. Next base: position 479,875 of record JAVMKO010000062.1, read on the forward strand.
CGCCCCCCCACATCGCCCCCCCCCACCTCCATGGGACCCTCCCACTGCCCCCCCCACCCCCCTCATCGCCCCCCGCCTCCATTGGACCCTCCCACCGCCCCCCCCACCCCTCATCGCCCCCCCCACCCACCCCTCATCGCCCCCCCGCCCCCATTGGACCCTCCCACTGCCCCCCCCACCCCTCATCGCCCCCCCCGCCTCCATTGGACCCTCCCACCGCCCCCCCACACCCCTCATCGCCCCCCCCGCCTCCATTGGACCCCTCCCACCGCCCCCCCCACCCCTCATCGCCCCCCCCACCCACCCCTCATCGCCCCCCCGCCCCCATTGGACCCTCCCACTGCCCCCCCCACCCCTCATCGCCCCCCCGCCTCCATTGGACCCTCCCAACGCCCCCCCCACCCCTCATCGCCCCCCCGCCTCCATTGGACCCTCCCACCGCCCCCCCACACCCCTCATCGCCCCCCCCACCTCCATGGGACCCTCCCACTGCCCCCCCCACCCCCCTCATCGCCCCCCGCCTCCATTGGACCCTCCCACCGCCCCCCCCCACCCCTCATCGCCCCCCCCCCACCCACCCCTCATCGCCCCCCGCCTCCATGGGACCCTCCCACTGCCCCCCCACCCCCCTCATCGCCCCCCCGCCTCCATTGGACCCTCCCACCGCCCCCCCCACCCCTCATCGCTCCCCCCCACCCACCCCTCATCGCCCCCCCGCCTCCATGGGACCCTCCCACTGCCCCCCCCACCCCCCTCATCGCCCCCCGCCTCCATTGGACCCTCCCACCGCCCCCCCCACCCCTCATCGCCCCCCGCCTCCATTGGACCCTCCCACCGCCCCCCCCCACCCCTCATCGCCCCCCCCCCACCCACCCCTCATCGCCCCCCCGCCTCCATGGGACCCTCCCACTGCCCCCCCCCACCCCTCATCGCCCCCCGCCTCCATTGGACCCTCCCACCGCCCCCCCCCCACCCCTCATCGCCCCCCCCACCCCACCCCTCATCGCCCCCCCCACCCACCCCTCATCGCCCCCCCGCCCCCATTGGACCCTCCCACTGCCCCCCCCCCACCCCCTCATCGCCCCCCCGCCTCCATTGGACCCTCCCACCGCCCCCCCCCACCCCTCATCGCCCCCCGCCTCCATTGGACCCTCCCACCGCCCCCCCCCACCCCTCATCGCCCCCCCCCACCCACCCCTCATCGCCCCCCCCACCCACCCCTCATCGCCCCCCCGCCCCCATTGGACCCTCCCACCGCCCCCCCACCCCTCATCGCCCCCCCACCCCTCCCCCACTCCACGGGCCCCCCTCACCTTGTAGAAGGCCCCGTTGGAGCCCCGCACCTCCACGCCCAGCCCCTCCATGGGCCCGGCCGCCGCCCCCCCGCCGCCGGGGAGGGGCCCCCGCGCCGGGCCGCAGCCTCGCGCCGGGCCGGGCCTGAGGGGAGCCCCGCGCCGGGGGCGGGGGGATGGGAGGCGCCCCGGGCCGCTCCGGCTCCGCCACCGTGAGGCCGGGACCGGGGACCGAGCCCGACCCGCCGCGCCGCGCCGCCGCCTCGCGCCGCCGCCGCCGCCTCACAGCGCCGGCCCCTCCCCCCACGCGGCGCGCGCAGGCGCCGGGGGGAAGGGGGGGGAGGGGCGCGCCCCGCTCCCACCAATCCGCGCCGCCCGCGCGCGGGGCCGCGGGCCAATGGGAGGACGGGGAGCCCTCCCCCTCGGCCAATGGGAAGCGGGGGAAGGGTCGGGCCAATCCGGGAGGCCGGCTGGGCGGCGCACGCGCGCGTCCCCCACAAGCGGGCGGCGTCGCGACGCAAGGCGCCCCGGGTCCTTCCAATCCCCGCCGACGAGCCCCGCCCCGCCCCCTTTTCGCCGTTCCAACCAATCACGCGGCCGCCTCCGGCTGGCCTGGACCAATCAGGAGGCGCCTCTCTCTTCCAACCCGCGAGCGACGCCCCCCCCCCCCCCGCCAATCCTGTTCGCCTGCCAGGCCGAGGGCGGGAAACGCCCGATACCTAGGCCACGCCCACGCCCACGCCTGCCCGTCACAGCCCGAGACCCGCCCCTGCCGTTCTCCTCCCCTCTCTTGATTGGCTGCGACGAGATGTCAATCAAAAATGACAGTTGGGACACAGGGAGCCGAGTCCCTCCCCCGTATCCCATAATCCCCCTGGGCCCGAGGACACCCCCCCCCATATCCCACAATCCCCCCAAGCACCCCCATATATCCCACAATCCCCCTCGGCCCCCCCCCATATCCCATAATCCCCCTGGGCCTGAGGTCCCATATATCCCACAATCCCCACCAAGCACCCCCATATATCCCACAATCCCCCTGGGCCCCCATATCCCATAATCCACCTGGGCCTGAGGACCCATATATCCCACAATCCCCACCAAGCACCCCCATATATCCCACAATCCTCCTGGGCCCCCATATCCCATAATCCCCCTGGGCCTGAGGACCCATATATCCCACAATCCCCACCAAGCACCCCCATATATCCCACAATCCTCCTGGGCCCCCATATCCCATAATCACCCTGGGCCTGAGGACCCATATATCCCAAAATCCCCACCAAGCACCCCCATATATCCCACAATCCTCCTGGGCCCCCATATCCCATAATCCCCCTGGGCCTGAGGACCCATATATCCCACAATCCCCACCAAGCACCCCCATATATCCCACAATCCCCCTGGCCCCCCCCCATATCCCATAATCCCCCTGGGCCTGAGGACACCCCCCATATCCCACATTCCCCCCCAAGCACCCCCATGTACCCCACAATCCCCCTGGGCCCCCCATATCCCATAATCCCCCTGGGCCTGAGGACACCCCCATATCCCACATTCCCCCCCAAGCACCCCCATGTACCCCACAATCCCCCTGGGCCCCCCATATCCCATAATCCCCCTGGGCCTGAGGACCCATATATCCCACAATCCCCCAAGCACCCCCATATATCCCACAATCCCCCCTCGGCCCCCCCATATCCCATAATCCACCTGGGCCTGAGGACTCATATATCCCACAATCCCCACCAAGCACCCCCATATATCCCACAATCCCCCTGGGGACCCCAGCACCTTCATATCCCACAATGCCCCTGGGCCCAAGTACCCCCATATCCCACAATCCCCGTGGGCCCCCCATATCCCACAATCCCCTTGGGGCCAAACACCCCCATATCCCATAATCCCCGCAAGCACCTCCCTATATCCCACAATGTGCCTGGGCCCGGACACCTTCATATCCCACAATGCCCCTGGGCCCAAGTACCCCCATATCCCACAGTCCCCCTCGCCCCCCCAGCACCTCTGTGTCCCACAATCCCCCCAAGCACCCCCATATCCCACAATCCCCTGGGCCACCTGTATCCCACAATCCCCTGGGCCTGAGCACCCCTGGGCCCTCCAGCATCCCCATATCCCACAATCCCCTGGGCCCCATATCCCTCGGTCCTCCAAGGCCAGAATGGGTGAGAGAGAGGACTCTATGGCTCCAGGAGGGGCGCTCTAGCAGCCTGTGGCGGGGTAGGAGGGTGGATCTCTATGTTTCCGACTGATCCACTTGAGCTGAAACGCCCCCCCCCCCCCCAACATTTCAGCCAGAGGCCTGGAAAATGTCACCCCAAGCGATTACATGTTAGCAAAGGTACAGGGAACCGAAGACAGGGTCGCGCAGCGGGAAAGGACAGGCAGCCATAACTACAGGCGTTGCCTGGCGT
>JAVMKO010000062.1:483801-515118 GCA_032164245.1 Sternotherus odoratus
GGACAAGTTCCGGCGGGAGAGGAGCGACTACGACCGCTCCCGGGAACGGGACGACCGGCGCCGGGACGACTGGAACGACAGGTGGGGGGGGGGGCAGGAGGCGCAAAGGTTAGGTGTCTGTGTGGGGGTCTTGCCCCCAAGGTGGAGGGATACAGGTGGGCGGGTGATGTGCCTCCGAGGGATACCAGTGTAGGGGTGATTTGCTGGGGGGCAGGAGCAGATATCTGGGGTGGGGGGAGCAGCGGAGGGGTCTATCCGGACGCGATCGGTCTGTCTGCCCCCCCCCCCCCTGCAGGGAATGGGACCGCGGCCGGGAGCGCCGGAGCCGGGGGCGAGTACCGGGACTACGACCGCAACCGCCGGGAGCGTTTCTCCCCCCCCCCGGCACGAGCTGAGCCCCCCCCAGAAACGCATGCGCCGCGACTGGTGAGTGAGCGCCCCCTAATCGGGGGATCCCTTAGCCCGGCCAAGCCCCCCAGAGGAGGAAATCCCCCCAAACCAGCTCTCCGAATACATGGAGGTTTTATTGTGTTTAAAAAAACCTTCCTGACCCAGGCGCTGGCTGGCTGCGGCCCTGAAGCATGAGCGTTCGGCACATAAAGGGACCCCCCCAAAACACGGCCGAGTCCTGCCCCCCACTACACAATTTTTTGCAGGGCGTCTTTCCCCGAAATCTAGGGTCAATCATGCAACCTGTCCCCCTCTCCGGAGCCCGATTTGTCTGGCGTCCCCCCCCCCCCGAAATGACCCCTCGCTTGACAACACCGTGCCTGCCAAAAAAATCAGACCTCAAAATGCAGAAGGCTCGCGGCCGCGCTAGGGTTGACAAATTGCCGACATCCTCGTTATGAACTTAATTGATTGGAATAGGAACCTTGTAATTACGGCCCGGCGCCTAGGCTGGAAAGCGGGATAAACGAGTGACGTTTTAATTGGCGCTGGTCTCTCTGAAGTGGTTTGTGTGGCGCCTGTTGTCAGCGTAGGCCCGGCTCTAGAGGAGTTGGTGTCACCCCGGAGGACCTGTGCGGACCTCCGGGGGTACACGTACCCCCGGTTTCTGTCCGGCGTTTCTTCACTTCACCGTCCCATTGGTGGCCCCATCCCCCGTGAACCCCCCTGGTTCTTCTTTGACCCCCGTTCCAGTCTCAGCCTTCCCGACATCCTCCGGCGAGGAGTTCCCCGGGTGGCCGGCGCGGCTGAGTTAATCGTCCCCCCCGATACGGGAGCGATAAAATTGGATCCCACTGGGAAAATAGAGTGATTTTGACCCTCCCCTCTCCCCCCCCAGGGACGAACACAGTGCTGACCCCTACCACAGCGGGTACGAGATGCCGTATAGCGGGGCCACCGCCGGCCCCACGTACGGGCCCCCCCAGCCCTGGGCGCACCCCGATATGCACGTGATGCAGCCGCACCATCTCCTGCCCATCCAAGCCAGGTAAGCAGCCCCCCCCCTTCCCCCCCCGTCCCGCCCCTCCCCGGCGCCCGCTGACCGTCCCGCCCGCCCCCCAAGCAGGCTGGGGAACATCGCGGAGGTGGACGTGGGGCTGGCCCCCCCGGTCATGAAGAGTTTCAAGGAGTTCCTGCTCTCCCTGGACGACGCGGTGGACGAGACGGAGGCCGTGAAGCGCTACAACGAGTACAAGCTGGACTTCCGGCGCCAGCAGATGCAGGACTTCTTCCTGGCGCACAAGGACGAAGAGTGGTAGGTCGGCGGGGGCGGGGGCGCGGCCCCCCCCAAACCTCCCCCCCCCCCCCAAACCTCCAGGGCGTGTGTGTGTGTGTCTGCCTGAGTCCCGGCGGGGGGGGGGGATCCGGTCAGAGCCCCCCTCCGGATCCACTTCGAGACGCCTCTCCCGGCACCGGGGCCACGCTGAAAGATTTGGGGTCCAATCGCCCGCCCCCCCCCCCCACGGATCGATGCTTAGGGAAAGGGGGGGGGGGGGCGCGTGTTACGTCCCTTCTTTGCTGCGTTTTGACGCCTCTTTCCCGGCTCTTTCCATGCTCCGCAGAACCGAGCAAAGAGGACCCCCCCCCGCCCCCCCCTTGAACCGATCTCCCGGGTCCCCGGCCACCCCTTGGGGATCTAAAGTTGGCGCGGCGGGCTCGGAGTTGGCAGGGACCTCGGGACGTCTAGTCCAACCCCCTGCTCAAAGCAGGGCCAATCCCTGATGAAATCATCAGCGCCGCCTCCCTCAGTTTCCCCATCTGTAAAATGGGCGTGGTTTATTGGTAAATGCTAGGAGCCCCAGAGCAGAGAGATCGGGGGGTCCCGTCGTGCCAGCTGCTTCAGGGAACGACCAATAACAAGGCCCCGCTGAGATCAGGGAAGGTCCCCCCCCCCTTGTGCCAGGCACCAGCAAGCAACAGGGTAGGAGGGGGAAACTGAGGCACAGAGAGATGATTTGTCTCTAAGCCAGATCTGGATCTCAAGGATCCTGACTCCTTGCCAGTAGACAACGCGTACCTCCTAGTCCCCCTGCTCTAACCCCCCAGCCCCCACTCCCCTCCCAGAGTTGGGGAGAGAACCCAGGAGTCCTGGCTCCCAGCCCCCCCTGCTCTAACCCCCCAGCCCCCACTCCCCTCCCAGAGTTGGGGAGAGAACCCAGGAGTCCTGGCTCCCATCTCCGCCTGCTCTAACCGCCCACTCCCCTCCCAGAGCCGGGGAGAGAGAACCCAGGAGTCCTGACTTCCACACCTCTTTGCTCTAACCCGCCAACTGCCCCCCCCCACCCCTTCCGCACCGAGGGCAAAATCCCTCGTGCCTCAGTTTCCCCCTCGACAAATCAGGTGCGCCCCCCCTGCGCCGACCGTAGGCGCCTTGTCTGTGTGGTGACTTCTGTGTGCGGGTCCCGGCGGCTAGCTCACCGCCCTCTCCATTTGGGGGGTGGGGGGAGGTGGGGGGGCGTGGGGGGGGGGGTCCGCTAACTGTGAATTGACCCTTTTCTCCCCTCCTCCCAAGCGCCAGAGTCAAGAGAATTCCCAATGTGACGTCGGAGAATCTAAATCTCTCTTGAGTTTGGTTCTTCCTGCCGCCGCCTCTCTGTCTCGCCCGCGATTTGTTGTTTTGTGTAGCTAGACAGCCAGGGTGCGACACTGCGCACAATGCAGTGTATAGCTAAACGTACAGTGGTCAGGACTCAGACAGCCAGCCGCCCGGGGGGGGGAGGGGGCGGGGGCGACCCCCCCCCCAAAGCCCGCCCCCCCCCGCGCCGGGGATGTGCGTTTTTTGTTTTGGTTTCGGGCACCCTCCCAAATAACGCGCCCGGTGGTTAAAAACCACGGAAGGAGTTTGTCAGGCGCCCGACGGGAAGCCGGCGTTGATGCTCAGTGTATGTATGACCCCCCCCCCCCCCCCGTGTTCTGTCTCCTTCGCTCGGACCTCCGCGCTGCCAGACTACAGCCGGAGGGGACAGTCTTCCCCGGGGGGGGTGTCGCGGCGGCCCCCCCGCCTCTTCCCGCCGGCCGGAAACAAAGCCCGGGCGGGGAATCCGGCCTGGGAGTTTGGAGGAATGTAGGCAGCTGATGCCCAGGGGACTTAGGCACCTAAAGGGGGTTAGAGCCCCCCCCCCCTGGATCTGGACCCCCATTTGGACTGGAACACTACAAGGGGGGGGGGCTATAGGGGAAGCGACTGGCGTGAGTTTGGAAGTGGAGCGAAGCGCAGAAACCCCCCCCCCCCCCCGGGATCCGCCCCCCACCCCCGTTCTGCCCCATGGGGGAATTGATCCGGCCAGCACAGCCAATTGCTCACCGGGGTTGGGGGGCGGGGGGGGGGGGGAACCCAGGAGTCCCGGCTCCCCCAAAAGAAACCCCAACCCGACCGCTGTGGCGAAATTTGTGTTTTCCTCTCCGGTGTCCGGCGCGGATCCTCCCTAGATCCGGGGCTGGGGGGTCCCCCCCCCCCCAATCTTTTACGCCGCCCACCCATCTCCGACGCAGCCTGCATGTGCGGCCTTCCCTCCGCCGCGCCCCCCCCCCCCGTTCTGATCCTCCCTGGTCTGCCTCCCCCCCCCCCCCCGAAGGTTTCGCTCCAAGTACCACCCGGACGAGGCGGGGAAGAGGAAGCAGGAGGCTCGCGCCGCCCTCCAGAACCGACTCGGCGTCTTCCTCTACCTCCTGGACCACGGCTGGTTCGAGAACCTGCAGTTGGACATCGACAAGGCCAGCGCCATCGTGAAGATGCTGGACGCGGGTACGGGGGGGCGGGGGGGGGGCGGAGATATCGGGGAGGGGGGCCCCACCCAGGTCTGGATCCAAGGACAGTCCGGAACGGCCCGATTCGGGGGTTCGAAGCCTCTGAAGGGAGATTCTCCCCCGGCGGTAGCAGTAGTAGGTCTTTTATCCGCCGTTTCTTTTCTCTCATTGGTCGTGGAGGGCTGGGGGGGGGATCCCCTCTGTGCCGCGCCAATGACCCGATTGCCCCCCCCCCCCCCCAGCCGTTATCAAGATGGAAGGAGGCACGGAGAACGACCTGAAGATCCTGGATCAGGAGGAGGAGGAGGAGAGGCAGGAGAAGGCCGAGCCGGGGAAGAAGGAGGAGGCCCGGCCGGCCGAGGCCGACCGCAAAGGCTCGGACAAAGAGGACAAGAAGGAGGAAGTCAAAAAGGTCAGGGGGGGCCGGGCCTCGGTTTCCCCGCCGGGCCTCAGTTTCCCCGCCGGGCCTCAGTTTCCCCGCCGGGCCCACTCGCCGAGGGGGATGGGTGCCATCCAAAGGAGCCAGGGAGGGACCCTAACCTGGGGCCCTCTCGGGGGGAGGGCCGGCTCGTCAGGAGGGGGGGTGCAGAGTTTCTGACGGGTGCCCCCCGCCCCCCCCCCAGGCTGACGGCGATGAGCCGGTGGAGGAGAAAGCCAAGAAGTCCTCGGAGGAGGAAGAGGAGAAGCCGGAGAAGGAGGAAGAAGCCGAGAAGGAGGCCAAAAAGGTGAGGCCCCTCCCGGTCCCCTTTGCTCCTCCCCCTCCTGACTGGCCCCGCCCATTTATCCTCTGCCCCGCCTCCTGACAGCTCCCACCCCCTTTGTGCCCCTTTCCGACTCACCCGGCGCCCCCTTCTCCCCCCCCCCAGGCCAGCAAGAAGCGGAAGCGGAAGCACAGCGGGGACGACAGCTACGACGAGGGGAGCGTCTCCGAGTCGGACACGGAGTCCGAGAGCGGCCGCCCCGGGGTCAAGGAGGGTGAGAGACGCGGGGGGCGCCGGCTCCCCCCAGGGCGGGGGACTGGCAGGCTCGGGGGGGGGCGGGAAACGGGGCTCGGGACCCCCCCTAACTCTGTCGCCTGGGGCGCAGAGGAGAAACCCAAGGAGGAGGAGAAGGCGAAGGAGGAAGAGGAAGAGGCGGCGACGAGGCCAAGGAGAAGGACGGCGAGGCCTGCAAGCCCCGCCCCCTGCACAAGACCTGCTCCCTCTTCATGCGTAACATCGCCCCCAATATCTCCCAGGCCGAGATCGTGGCGGTGAGCCGGGGGGGGCTGATACTTGGGGGGCAGAGGGCGGAGGCCTAGATCCAGCCCCCTTCCTAACCCGTATATCCCCCCCCCAGCTCTGCAAGCGCTACCCCGGCTTCATGCGCGTGGCCCTGTCCGACCCCCAGCCCGAGAGGAGGTAGGTGGTTTCCGCCGGGGGGGGGTCATGGGGGGTGGGGGGGGGTCACGTGCCCGGGCGCTGACCCCCCGGCGTCTGCCTCAGGTTTTTCCGCAGGGGCTGGGTGACGTTCAACCGGAGCGTGAACATCAAGGAGATCTGCTGGAGCCTGCAGAATATCCGGGTACGGCCGGGGGGGGGGCGCCCCTGAGTGGAGATTTGGGGGGGGGGGGGGGTCGTCCTCGCCCCAAAGCTCGCAGGGCGTGGGCTGGGCACGGGAAAGGGCCCAGAGGTGGGCGCAGCAAGCCGGGCGAGGGGTCCCCGGGAACGCTCCGCCCCAGAGGTGGGCGCATCTGGGTCCCGGGCGGGGGGGGAGGGGGGGGTCCCCAGCCGCCCCTGCTCACCCCACATCCCCCCCCCCCCCAGCTCCGGGAGTGCGAGCTGAGCCCCGGCGTGAACCGGGACCTGACGCGCCGGGTGCGGAACATCAACGGGATCACGCAGCACAAGCAGATCGTCCGCAACGACATCAAGCTGGCCGCCAAGCTGATCCACACCCTGGACGACCGCACCCGCCTCTGGGGCGCGGGGAGCCCCGCGAGGCCCCCCCAGGTCTCGGTGAGTGCCCCCCTCCCGCCGGGGAGACGCTGCAAAGGATTCGGGGAGGCGGCTAAGGGGAGGAAGTCCCGGCCCAAAGGATTCTGGGAGGCGGCTAAGGGAGGAAGTCCCACCCCAAAGGATTCTGGGAGGCGGCTAAGGGAGGAAGTCCCGCCCCAAAGGATTCTGGGAGGCGGCTAAGGGGAGGAAGTCCCACCCTAAAGGCTTTTGGGAGGTGGCTAAGGAGGAAGTCCCGGCCCCACAGGCTTCTGGGAGGTGGCTAAAGAGGAAGTCCCGCCCCCAAACGATTCTGGGAGGTGGCTGAGGGAGCCGTACCCTAAAGGCTTCTGGGAGGCGGCTAAGGAGGAAGTCCCGTCCTAAAGGATTCTGGGAGGCGGCTAAGGGAGGAAGTCCCACCCCAGAGGATTCTGGGAGGTGGCTAAGGGAGGAAGTCCCACCCCAGAGGATTCTGGGAGGTGGCTAAGGAGGAAGTCCTGGCCCCACAGGCTTCTGGAAGGTGCCAAAACAGGAAGTACTGTCCCAAAGGATTCTGGGAGGTGGCTAAAGAGGAAGTCCCGCCAAAGGATTCTGGGAGGCGGCTAAGGGAGGAAGTCCCACCCTAAAGGATTCTGGGAGGCGGCTAAGGGGAGGAAGTCCCGCCCCAAAGGATTCTGGGAGGCGGCTAAGGGGAGGAAGTCCCACCCTAAAGGCTTTTGGGAGGTGGCTAAGGAGGAAGTCCCGGCCCCACAGGCTTCTGGGAGGTGGCTAAAGAGGAAGTCCTGCCCCCAAAGGATTCTGGGAGGTGGCTGAGGGAGCCGTACCCTAAAGGCTTCTGGGAGGCGGCTAAGGAGGAAGTCCCGTCCTAAAGGATTCTGGGATGTGGCTAAAGAGGAAGTCCCACCCCAGAGGATTCTGGGAGGTGGCTAAGGGAGGAAGTCCCACCCTAAAGGATTCTGGGATGTGGCTAAGGGAGGAAGTCCCACCCTAAAGGATTCTGGGAGGCGGCTAAAGGGAGGAAGTCCCACCCCAAAGGATTCTGGGAGGCGGCTAAGGGGAGGAAGTCCCACCCTAAAGGCTTTTGGGAGGTGGCTAAGGAGGAAGTCCCGGCCCCACAGGCTTCTGGGAGGTGGCTAAAGAGGAAGTCCCGCCCCCAAAGGATTCTGGGAGGTGGCTGAGGGAGCCGTACCCTAAAGGCTTCTGGGAGGCGGCTAAGGAGGAAGTCCCGTCCTAAAGGATTCTGGGAGGCGGCTAAGGGAGGAAGTCCCGCCCCAAAGGATTCTGGGAGGCGGCTAAGGGAGGAAGTCCCACCCCAGAGGATTCTGGGATGTGGCTAAGGAGGAAGTCCTGGCCCCACAGGCTTCTGGAAGGTGCCAAAACAGGAAGTACTGTCCCAAAGGATTCTGGGAGGCGGCTAAGGGAGGATGTCCCGCCCTAAAGGATTCTGGGATGTGGATAAGGAGGAAGTCCCCCCCTAAAGGATTCTGGGATGTGGCTAAGGAGGAAGACCCGCCCCCCGGCCCTTCCATTGGCTCACCCCGCCCCCCATGCGCCCCCCCCCAGAGCCTGCCCTCACCAGAACCCCATCCTGAAGAACATCACGGACTATCTGATCGAGGAGGTGAGCGCCGAGGAGGAGGAGCTGCTGGGGAAGAGCGGGGAGCCGGCCGACGAGCCCCCCAAGGAGGGGAACCCGGCCGAGATCAACGTGGAGCGGGACGAGAAGCTCATCAAGGTGAGGGGGCGGGGCCTGGACCGGGGGGGCGGGGCCTGGACCGGGGGGGCGGGGCCTGGACCGGGGGGGCGGGGCCTGGACCGGGGGGGGCGGGGCCTGGACCGGGGGGGCGGGGCAGGGGCCTGGCCCCTCTAGGAGGCGCCGGCTGCCCCCCCGGCGCAGGGACTGGCTGGCTCAGTGGGGCTGGGGGTCTCTCCCCTCCGTGGGGCCCGGCCCCGGATGTGACCCCGCCCCCCGCCCGGCCCCCCCAGGTGCTGGACAAGCTCCTCCTCTACCTGCGGATCGTGCACTCGGTGGATTATTACAACACCTCCGAGTATCTCAACGAGGACGAGATGCCCAACCGCTGCGGGATTCGTCCACGTCCGGGGGGCCCATGCCCCCCAACCGCGTCAGCCACGGGGAAGGTACCGCCGGACGCCGGGGGGCTCTGCCCGCCGCTGGGAGGGGGGGCTGGGGGGTTGGAGCAGAGGGGGCCGGGAGCCAGGACTCCTGGGTTCTCTCCCCGGCGCCGGGGAGGGGAGTGGGGGCTGGTGGGTCGGAGCAGGGGGGGCTGGGAGCCAGGACTCCTGGGTTCTCTCCCCGGCTCTGGGAGGGGAGTGGGGGCTGGGGGGTTAGAGCAGGGGGGGGCCGGGAGCCAGGACTCCTGGTTCTCTCCCGGCTCTGGGAGGGGAGTGGGGGCTGGGGGGTCAGAGCAGAGGGGGCTGGGAGCCAGGACTCCTGGGTTCTCTCCCCGGCTCTGGGAGGGGAGTGGGGGCTGGGGGGTTAGAGCAGGGGGGGCCGGGAGCCAGGACTCCTGGGTTCTCTCCCCGGCTCTGGGAGGGGAGTGGGGGCTGGCGGGTTAGAGCAGAGGGGCCGGGAGCCAGGACTCCTGGGTTCTCTCCCGGCTCTGGGAGGGGAGTGGGGGCTGGTGGGTTAGAGCAGGAGGGGCCGGGAGCCAGGACTCCTGGGTTCTCTCCCCGGCTCTGGGAGGGGAGTGGGGGCTGGTGGGTTAGAGCAGGGGGGGCCGGGAGCCAGGACTCCTGGGTTCTCTCCCCGGCTCTGGGAGGGGAGTGGGGGCTGGTGGGTCGGAGCAGGGGGGGCTGGGAGCCAGGACTCCTGGGTTCTCTCCCTGGCTCTGGAGGGGAGTGGGGGCTGGTGGGTTAGAGCAGGGGGGGCTGGGAGCCAGGACTCCTGGGTTCTCTCCCCGGCTCTGGGAGGGGAGTGGGGGCTGCTGGGTCGGAGCAGGGGGGGGCCGGGAGCCAGGACTCCTGGGTTCTGTCCCCGGCTCTGGGAGGGGAGTGTGTGTGGGGGGGGGGGGTTGAGCAGGGGGGGGCTGGGAGCCAGGACTCCTGGGGTTCTCTCCCCGGCTCTGGGAGGGGAGGGGGGGCTGGGTGGTTAGATCAGGGGGGCCGGGAGCCAGGACTCCTGGGTTCTCTCCCCGGCTCTGGGAGGGGAGGGGGGGCTGGGAGCCAGGACTCCTGGGTTCTCTCCCCGGCTCTGGGAGGGGAGGGGGGGCTGGTGGGTCGGAGCAGGGGGGGCTGGGAGCCAGGACTCCTGGGTTCTCTCCCCGGCTCTGGGAGGGGAGTGGGGGCTGGCGGGTTAGAGCAGAGGGGCCGGGAGCCAGGACTCCTGGGTTCTCTCCCGGCTCTGGGAGGGGAGTGGGGGCTGGTGGGTTAGAGCAGGGGGGGCCGGGAGCCAGGACTCCTGGGTTCTCTCCCCAGCTCTGGGAGGGGAGTGGGGGCTGGTGGGTTAGAGCAGGGGGGGCCGGGAGCCAGGACTCCTGGGTTCTCTCCCCGGCTCTGGGAGGGGAGTGGGGGCTGGTGGGTCGGAGCAGGGGGGGCTGGGAGCCAGGACTCCTGGGTTCTCTCCTGGCTCTGGGAGGGGAGTGGGGGCTGGTGGGTTAGAGCAGGGGGGGCTGGGAGCCAGGACTCCTGGGTTCTCTCCCCGGCTCTGGGGAGGGGAGTGGGGGCTGCTGGGTCGGAGCAGGGGGGGCCGGGAGCCAGGACTCCTGGGTTCTGTCCCCGGCTCTGGGAGGGGAGTGTGTGTGTGGGGGGGGGTTGAGCAGGGGGGGCTGGGAGCCAGGACTCCTGGGTTCTCTCCCCGGCTCTGGGAGGGGAGGGGGGGGCTGGTGGTTAGATCAGGGGGGCCGGGAGCCAGGACTCCTGGGTTCTCTCCCTGGCTCTGGGAGGGGAGGGGGGGGCTGGGAGCCAGGACTCCTGGGTTCTCTCCCCGGCTCTGGGAGGGGAGGGGGGGCTGGTGGGTCGGAGCAGGGGGGGCTGGGAGCCAGGACTCCTGGGTTCTCTCCCCGGCTCTGGGAGGGGAGTGGGGGCTGGTGGGTTAGATCAGGGGGGGTGGGAGTCAGGACTCCTGGGTTCTCTCCCGGCTCTGGGGCGTGCGGCGCTCAGGACTCCGGGGTCCCCCGCAGTGGCCGAGTGGCAGAAGACCTTTGAGGAGAAGCTGGCCCCGCTCTCCACGGTGCGGGAGTCGCTGTCGGACGAGGACGCGCAGAAGATGGGCCGCAAGGACGCCGAGCAGGAGGTGGAGAAATTCGTCACGGCCAACACCCAGGAGCTGGGCAAGGACAAGTGGCTCTGCCCACTCAGCGGCAAGAAATTCAAGGTACTTGGGGGGGGGGGGGAGGTGTAAATCGGGGGGCGGGGTGAGGGACCCGCGTGCCTGTTCCCCCCCCCGCGTGCCTGTTCCCCCCCCCGCGTGCCTGTTCTCCCCCCCCGCGTGCCTCAGTTTCCCCCCCCGCGTGCCTCGGTTTCCCCCCCCGCGTGCCTCGGTTTCCCCCCCCCCGCGTGCCTCGGTTTCCCCCCCCCCGCGTGCCTCGGTTCCCCCCCCCCCCCCGCGTGCCTCGGTTTCCCCCCCCCCCCGCGTGCCTCGGTTTCCCCCCCCCCGCGTGCCTCGGTTTCCCCCCCCCCCCCGCGTGCCTCGGTTTCCCCCCCCCCCCCGCGTGCCTCGGTTTCCCCCCCCCCGCGTGCCTCGGTTTTCCCCCCCCCCCGCGTGCCTCGGTTCCCCCCCCCCCGCGTGCCTCGGTTTCCCCCCCCCCCCCCCGCGTGCCTCGGTTTCCCCCCCCCCCCGCGTGCCTCGGTTTCCCCCCCCCCCCCGCGTGCCTCGGTTTCCCCCCCCCCCCGCGTGCCTCGGTTTCCCCCCCCCCCCCGCGTGCCTCGGTTCCCCCCCCCCCCGCGTGCCTCAGTTTCCCCGTCTCCCCCCGGCAGGGCCCCGAGTTCGTGCGGAAGCACATCTTCAACAAGCACGCGGAGAAGATCGAGGAGGTGAAGAAGGAAGTGGCCTTTTTCAACAGCTTCCTCATGGACGCCAAGCGCCCCGCGCTGCCCGAGATCAAACCCAACCAGCCGCCCGGGCCCGGGCAGGGTACGACGCCACGGGGGGGGCTCGGCCCGGACGCCTGGGTTCGCTCCCCGGCTCTGGGAGGGGAGTGGGGGCTGGTGGGTTAGAGCAGGGGGGCTGGGAGCCAGGACTCCTGGGTTCTCTCCCCGGCTCTGGGAGGGGAGTGGGGGCTGGTGGGTTAGAGCAGGGGGGGCTGGGAGCCAGGACTCCTGGGTTCTCTCCCCGGCTCTGGGAGGGGCGTGGGGGCTGGTGGGTCAGAGCAGGGGGGGCTGGGAGCCAGGACTCCTGGGTTCTCTCCCCGGCTCTGGGAGGGGCGTGGGGGCTGGTGGGTCAGAGCAGGGGGGGCTGGGATCCAGGACTCCTGGGTTCTCTCCCCGGCTCTGGGAGGGGTGAGGGGTCTAGTGGTTAGAGCAGGGGGGGAGCTGACCTCTGCTCTTCCTTTCCTCTAGGTCTCACCCCCGGGCTGCCCTACCCGCACCAGACCCCCCAGGGACTGATGCCCTACGGACAGCCCCGCCCGCCTATTATGGGATACGGTGGTAAGTGGGGACGCGGGGTGCAGTGGGGGGGGCCCCCAGCGGCTGGAAGCGGGGTAGGGATAGGGGAAGGGGGTCCCCGCCGGGTGACGCGGTTGTGCTGAGTTTTCTCCTCTGTGTCCCCCCCCCCAGGCGGCCCCCCCTACCCTCACGCCCCCTACGCCGCCGGCCGCGGCAACTACGACACCTTCCGGGGCCAGGGCGGCTACCTGAACAAACCGCGCAACAGGTAGGTGGCGGGCGGCGACCCCAGAGGCGAGGGGGGGGGGGCGGTGGATATGGGGCAGGACCGGCCCGTGGCTCTCACCCACTCCGTCTCTTCCCCCCCCCCCCCTCCCCCCAGGATGGTCCGGGGCGACCCCCGTGCGATCGTGGAGTACCGGGACCTGGACGCCCCCGAAGATGTCGATTTCTTCTGAGTGAGATGCCCCGCCCCCTTGTTTTAAGCCCCGCCCTCCCCCCCCCCCCCCGGTTTTTTATACGACTCTCCGCCGCCGGATTCCCCGCCTCACCCGCCCGCCGCCCCTTTTTTGTACATTTCACCTTGACGGTCCCAACTGGATTTCAATAAATACTTGGATGTCAACGGGATGTCGCTTAGCAACGGGGCTGGGGGGGAGGGGGAGGAGATTTGACACTTCAAATTCCTCCTCTGCGCTGTCCCGTCCAACCGGCCACCATTAGGGACCAGAGTGAACGGCGCCATGTTACTCCCTCCACTTCGCTTCCCGTCGCCACAGCTTTACGGGGCTCCGCCACGGAGCCCTGCTTGCCGCCCCGCCTGCCTGTTTCCGGGAGGCAGCCATTTTTGTGGGTCCTACGCATTGGTGGCGCTGAGCCGGGTGCGCGGCGGCACCCTCTACGGGAGTTGCCTTTGCCCGCCTGCTAATCCCACTGACTGCAGCCACGGAGGAGTTTGTTTGGGACGCGTTAACTCTGAAACCTAACGATGGCAGACGCACACCCCAGCAAGAACCAGTCGGAACTAGGCCACAGGAAACCGAATTTAATCCAGATCGTTGGCGAAAGCCCCCCTGCCCCGTTCCCGGCGCCCCTACGCGGGGAGAGGCCCCGTCCCGTTGCACCGTCGCTCCCCGTACAAGCCCCTCCACACCTCCTCCATCCTGGCCAGCGACACCCCGTGCACCACCAGGGCCTCCCGGTACAGACACAGCTCGTCCTTCATCCCGAAGACCCGGAACCGCTCGTCGTGCTGGTACCACAGAGCCGGGAGGGTGGCCGCGGGCATGAGGAACCGGAGGGGAAGTAGGGGTAGATGTCCTGGGGGAACAGGGTGCGGGAGACGTGGTATTTCCCCCCCCTCATCACGGCCGCGTGGCGCTGGATGTTCCCGTGGATGGCGCGGGAGGCGCCGGGCGTCTGGGCCAGGTAGGCCACCAGCGCGGGGGGGTTCACGAACTCGTCGTCGTCCCCTGGGGGAGGGAAGAGACGCGGAGGGTGGCGCTGTGGACAGGGAGAGAACCCAGGCGTCCGGGCTCCCAGCCCCCCCTGCTCTCACCCACCAGCCCCCACTCCCCTCCCAGAGCCGGGGGGAGAACCCAGGAGTCCTGGCTCTCACTCCACAACCATAAACACAAGTTACAGGCAGGGAATATTCCCTTGTAGTCCGGGTATCGAGGGGTTAAATTCACCGTGTTTTTATTGCTGCCTTTTAGAAGAAAGGCCGGTTAGACTTTGTAACCTCCATTCCAGGAGTGAGGGAGAGAACCCAGGAGTCCGGGCTCCCAGCCCCCCCTGCTCTAACCCACCAGCCCCCACTCCCCTCCCAGAGCCGGGGAGAGAACCCAGGAGTCCGGGCTCCCAGCCCCCCCTGCTCTAACCCACCAGCCCCCACTCCCCTCCCAGAGCCGGGGAGAGAACCCAGGAGTCCGGGCTCCCAGCCCCCCCTGCTCTAACCCCCCAGCCCCCACTCCCCTCCCAGAGCCGGGGAGAGAACCCAGGAGTCCTGGCTCCCAGCCCCCCCTGCTGTAACCCACCAGCCCCCACTTCCCTCCCAGAGCCGGGGAGAGAACCCAGGAGTCCGGGCTCCCAGCCCCCCCTGCTGTAACCCACCAGCCTCCACTCCCCTCCCAGAGCCGGGGAGAGAACCCAGGAGTCCGGGCTCCCAGCCCCCCCTGCTCTAACCACCAGCCTCCACTCCCCTCCCAGAGCCGGGGAGAGAACCCAGGTGTCCGAGCTCCCAGCCCCCCCTGCTCTCACCCACCAGCCCCCACTCCACTCCCCGAGCCGGGGAGAGAACCCAGGAGTCCGGGCTCCCAGCCCCCCCTGCTCTGACCCACCAGCCCCCACTCCCCTCCCAGAGCTGGGCCGAGAACCCAGGTGTCCGAGCTCCCAGCCCCCTCCCAGATCCGGGCCGAGAACCCCGGCGTCCGGGCTCACCTTTGAAGATGAAGTGGGCCTGGGGGCAGCGCGCCCCCACCCAGCGCAGGAAGCAGCGCTCCTTGAGCGACAGGTTGTGGTGACTCTCCCCGAAATCCCACAGCACCACGTCCCCGAACTCCCGGCTCTCCCGGGCCAGCAGGGCCATGTGCCGGGGCTGGGGCGACACCCCCACCAGGAAGACGGGCCGGACCCGGTAGCCCCCCAGGAGCCGGGGCCGGGCCCACGTGCGGCGGGCGGTGGCCCGGCGGTCCCCGGCCCCCGGGTGGGATTTGGCGGCCAGGAGCAGCAGGGGCCGGTCCGGGGGGCCCCCGCAGACACCGGCCCCGGGGATCAGCTCCCGGCACCGGTAGCTCTGGAGCCGGGGGAACTCGGCCTGGAAGGCGGCGAAATCCAAGGGGAAGGTGAAGGAGCCGTCGCTCAGCTCGAGCACAACACGTCTCGCGTCAAGTCTCCGCCTGATCCTCACGGTGTAGGACAGCCAGAAAAAACACCCGATCAGGAGGATCCCGGCACCCCAGCGCTTCACCGATCCCGCCATGGCTTGGCTGAAAGCGAAACCCGCCAGAAGGGAAGGAGAAACCAGGGCCAAACGGATGGGCTGCGGCAAACGTGCCCACAAACACTTCTGCGACCGAATATAGAACCCAGGAGTCCTGGCTCCCAGCCCCCCCTGCTCTAACGCCCAGATGCCTGTCCCTTCCCCCAGCTGAAGGACCCCGGCGTCCGGCGGTTCCTTCCAAGACTCCTCTCAGTGCCTGATAGTCCGCAGTGTCCCACCGTGTCTCCGGCGGCGCCTGGCTAACGCCCGCGGGGCGTGGTGGAAGGAAGGAGCCGCCCCGGGAAGGCCGGCTCTGGTCGGTTTTCCCCGACGCTCGGGGTTTGGGGACCCCAAAGCCGGGGGCCCTTCCCTGCGTCCCGCCCGGCCGGGTGCGGAAGAATCCGGTGGGAACACGTCCGTGCCGCCCGAGGAGAGATGGATACAAGCGAGTGTGTCAATAAGAACGTCAATAAGGATGTGTTCTTTGCCCCGTCTCGTAACACCCGAACTAGGTGTGAGCTGACGAAACGAACAGGCGGCAGGGTTGAAAGGAAGTGTGTTTTTCCACACACCGTCCACCTGTGGAACTCCTCGCCGGAGGACGTGGGGAAGACCGAGACAAGAACAGGGTTAAGGGAGAAGTTCCTGGAGGACGGTGGACGGGGACTGCGCCGCCGGAGCCTTTCTATAGCGTGCAAATCACCTGGGATCCTTCAGGAGGGAAGGTGCCGTGGACGGGAAGTTGTTTTTTGCTGCTAACTTGTGAATTTCTTCGAAGACACCGTCTCAGTAACTGAAAGAGCCGACAAAATGCTTCCCCTGGAAACTCTCGGGGCCACTGCTGGAGGCCGAGGTGTCAGAGGGGGGACGTCACAGGCCCATTTATCAGCTTATCTGTGAGAGGCAGAGGACAGCTCTGATCCCTTGAGGCGCCCGGGGTTGTGACAGGCGTTGTAGAAATACTAACACTGGCTTTCTTCCGCTTCCCCGTCCAGAGCTCTGCTTTCAAGTGGGCTTTGCGTTCCTCTCCCCTCCCCGGGGTGCCGAGAAGGGCTGTCCTGCCGGCAAAATAAACCGTGGCACATTGTGTGAATTGCACTAATATAACACACGTTTGTCCCGGGGCGCCCGGGCGATGGTCTGGAACCGCTCCCTAGGAAGCCAGACCGGACTCCGGGTGAAGGGCCCCTTCTCCGTACACAGCCTGTGTCCCAGGCCAGGAGCTTCAGGGGTCCCCACTTCCACCTTCCTGGGTCTGACCTCGGAGCATTCAGCACCTTCTGCCCCTCCGTGTGCTTCCCCCAGCAAGCCCGCCTGGGCGGGGTCCTGGGGGAGCCCCTGGGTTCTGCACCCCAAATCCACAGTCAGACGTGACTCTCAGCCAGCCAGCAGAATAGACGGTTTATTTGAGATGTCAGGAACCATCCAACTCACAGCTTCTCAGTCCAAACAGGGTCCCTCCGTCAGGCCTTTCTGGGGTGCCAGGAGGTGAGACCCAGATTCTGGGCTCCTGCTTCTCCCCCAGGTTTATTCGATGACTTTCATCTGGTCCAACACAGACCATGCAGCGAGCGAGCGGAGCCCTCCGCTGGATCCATCTCGGGCCAGAGAGCGAGTTGGCTTCTCTCCGCTTCCCAGCTAGACCCAGACTGACCTAAAACCCCCTCCAGCCCCTCCCTGCTCCCCTTTGTCCCTTTGTTTGATTTCCCCGGGCTGGAGGTATTGTGACGAAGTGGGAGTACTGTGTGTGCCTCAGTTTCCCCTATGCATTCATTAAGTGTCTATGTGAAGGGATAGGGGCTAACACTGGAAGCAAGGAGGCAACGCCCTCCCCTCTGTGCATCCCTGGAAGCTGTAACCTGACCCCAGGTGGGGGAGGGAGGTCAGCTGAACCTGTTGAAGGGAAGCCCGGGAAACCAGACAGAGGAACAAAGGAGCAGGAAGTGGCGAGGGGGGTTTTGGGTCAGTCTGGGTCTGGGTCGAGCTGGGAGAGGCAGAGAAGCCAACTCGCTCTCTGGCCCCAAGATGGATCCAGCTGAAGGCTCACGCTCACTGTATGGTCTGTGATTCGAAGTCATCGAATAAACCTGGGGGAGAAGCAGGAGCCCAGAATCGGGGTCTCACCTCCTGGCACACCCCAGAAAGGCCTGACTGAGGGGCCCTGTTGAGACTGAGAAGCTGTGAGTTGGATGGTTCCTGACATCTCAAATAAACCGTCTATTCTGCTGGCTGGCTGAGAGTCACGTCTGACTGTGGATTTGGGGTGCAGAACCCAGGGGCTCCCCCAGGACCCCGCCCAGGCGGGCTTGCTGGGGGAAGCCCACGGAGGGGCAGAAGGTGCTGAATGCTCCGAGGACAGACCCAGGAAGGTGGAAGTGGGGACCCCTGAAGCTCCTGGCCTGGGACACAGGCTGTGTACAGAGAAGGGGCCCTTCACCCGGAGTCCGGTCTGGCTCCCTAGGGAGCGGTTCAGACCATCGCCCGGGCGCTCCGGGACAGGTATCCCCTGACCTCCCTCCAACACCTGGGGTCCGATTACAGCATCGGGGATGCCTCCTTGCTTCCAGTGTCAGCCCCTACGCCTTAAGAAATGCATGGGGAAACTGAGGCACGCACACACACAGTATTCCTACTTCGTCACTGTCACGGAGTGTGGGGAGTCCGGTCCCTGCACCCCCACTTCCTTAGATTCACAGTGACTCTCAGCCAGCCAGTAGATCAGAAGGTTTATTGAGATGACAGGAACCATCCAACTCCGAGCTTCCTAGTCTAGACAGGACCCCTCAGTCAGGCCCTTCTGGGGGACCGGGAGATGAGGCCCAGGGTTTTGGGGCTCCCGGCCTGGTTCCCCGTCTTCTTTCTCCCTCCTACCCTGAACCAAAGCCCCACCAAAAACTGTTTCCCTGCCTCCTTCCTGCCCCCTCCCCCCAAGCCTTTGTTAGAAACACCCAGACATCCAGCGTCCCATCACCTGGCCGGGGTCAGGTTACATCCCAGCCTCACCTCTTCCCGGCACAGTCACAGAGAGCTGGCAAGAGGGCAGACCAGCCCCATGGCAGCTGGAGAAGGAAGGAGTTGGGGGGCGTAAGGAGAGCGGTGGAGGGTACTACGGGTACAGCGGTGTACTGGGCCCCGGACTTACGGGGGGCCCCCCTAAAGTCCGGGGCCTGGTACAGCTGTACCGGTAGTACCCCCCCTGTTGCCGGCCCTGGTTCCCTGACTGCCCCAACCCTTATCCCCACCCCTGCCCCCCAGACAGGCTCCCGGGACTCGCACACCCTATCCAATCGCCCCCTGACGGGACCCCCAGAACTCCCGACCCATCCAACCCCGCCCCTGTGCCCTGTCCCTATCCACACCCCGCCCCCTGCCCTGATCCCTTTGTTATCCAAACCCCTTCGGTTGGCACCTCGCAGGGGACGGGCCCAGGCTACCAGTTGCCTCTTGCCATCACGCTGGCCCTCAGCTCTGCAACAATCGCACCCGCTTGTCCCACCACCCTAGAGACTTAAGAAATGCATAAGGGAAACTGAGGCACGGGGGAAACTGAGGCACACACACCGTATCCAGAGAGAAAGTTCAGAACAGCCCCACTCCGTGCCACCCCCTCCAGTCTGTCCCTCCTAGGAAGCAGCAGGCTGCCCCCACCAGGCCAAGACACGGAGGGGGGGAGGGCTTTTCCTAAGCCATGTCCTCGCTGAAGAGACCCCACAGTTGTACTCCCGGATTTGGGGGGTGGGTTCGTGGCCCCCCCCCCTCCATTTTGTTCCAGCCAATTGCAACCCTACGGCGCACCGTGCCGGGTTGGGGGCCCAGAAACGCCCTTGGGAGCTGCCACCGGATGTGCCAAGGCGCCTCCTGCCTCAGTTTCCCTGCCCTGGCGGCGGGGGACCCCAGAAATCCAGCCTGGTTTGAGTCAGACCCGCCGGCAAACCCAGGCCCCGGTGGGAGCCGCGTCCCCCGACAGCCCTTTTCGTCGGGGTCCAGCGATCACCCTCCCCCCCCCCGGAGAGGCTGTCCCTTGAGTCAGGGGGGTCTCGGCCGGGTTTAGATCCAGATTTCTCCCCCGTCCCCCGCAGCCGGTTGGGAAACGGAGTTTCAGCCCCACACGTCGGAGCCGGCTCCGTTCGTTACTGGCCAGGCCACATTCCTGGGGACGCTCGGAGCGCGGACGGGCGTCTCCCTAGTCCGGGGTGCGCTTGATTGGGCCCCGCCGGAGGACACTTCCTGCTCAGCCACCTGCTGTCCAAAGTCTACTCCCAGCTAAGCAAGCCCGGCGCCGACACAATTGTGAACACAAAACCGACGCGGGCACACGAGGAGGATGAACGGAGCCGGCGGATCGTCACCGACACGGTCCACGGCGTAGGGATAGTCCCGTTGTAGCAGACACAGGCGTATAAGAACCCCCCGTAAAGCCGTAGGGGGTACACCGTCACACGCGCCGTCACCAAGACACCACCTCCGCGTTATGGGCTTGTTGGACCAAGCAGGGCCTCTGGGGTTTGGGCACCTTTCCGAAACCAGCGGCTTGTGCCGGAGGAACAGCGGCTGACGAGGGGTCTGGGCTGACCCCGGGAGTGGTGTGCTGAGGAAAAGGGGGTTGTAGAACAGGCGAGAGAAGAGTGAACTTTGGGGGCCGTTCTCCGATTCGGGGTACTAGGCTCCCCGGCGGGGAGAGACCAGGCACCGCGGGGCGAGGATTTGGGGCGTTCGAGCCCCGGGGCTGAAATCGCACCCACGGTTGTTTGGGGGCGCGCCCCCTTGTATTGATCTCTCCCCGGCCGTCTGTGCTGTGTTCCCACCAGTCTGCCGGGAGGGAAACAGGGGGGGGGACTTTGGGGTCCCAAACCCCCACGTGTCGGGGCGCGGGGAAGACCGACGCCTGCCCCAGAGACGGCCTTCCCGGGGCGGCCCCTTCAACCTCGCCCCGCGCGCGTTGGCCAGGGGCTGCCCGAGATCTCATGAGACACAGCGGACTATCGGGCATGTTGAGAGATACCGTCCTGGAAGGAACCGCCGGACGCCTGGGTTCTCTCCCCGGCTGGGGGTGGGGAGTACGTCAGAGTTGGGAGGCAGGACACCTCCCCAGGTGTGCTGCCCGAGGTGTTTTTTCAATGTTTCCTGTTCAAATCCTTTCCGCCTGTCTTCATTCCGCTTTCAGCCAAGCCATGGGGACAGCTCGGGTGAAGCACTGGGGGGCCGGGCTGCTCCTGATCGGGTGTTTTCTCTGGCTGTCCTACACCGTGAGGATCAGGCGGAGACTTGACTCGAGACGTGTTGCGCTCGAGCTGAGCGACGGCTCCTTCACCTTCCCCTTGGATTTCGCCGCCTTCCAGGCCGAGTTCCCCCGGCTCCAGAGCTACCGGTGCCGGGAGCTGATCCCCGGGGCTGGCGTCTGCGGGGGCCCCCCGGACCGGCCCCTGCTGCTCCTGGCCGCCAAATCCCACCCGGGGGCCGGGGACCGCCGGGCCACCGCCCGCCGCACGTGGGCCCGGCCCCGGCTCCTGGGGGGCTACCGGGTCCGGCCCGTCTTCCTGGTGGGGGTGTCGCCCCAGCCCCGGCACATGGCCCTGCTGGCCCGGGAGAGCCGGGAGTTCGGGGACGTGGTGCTGTGGGATTTCGGGGAGAGTCACCACAACCTGTCGCTCAAGGAGCGCTGCTTCCTGCGCTGGGTGGGGGCGCGCTGCCCCCAGGCCCACTTCATCTTCAAAGGTGAGCCCGGACGCCGGGGTTCTCGGCCCGGATCTGGGAGGGGAGTGGGGGCTGGTGGGTTAGAGCAGGGGGGTCTGGGAGCCCGGACTCCTGGGTTCTCTCCTCAGCTCTGGGAGGGGAGTGGGGGCTGGTGGGTCAGAGCAGGGGGGGCTGGGAGCCCGGACACCTGGGTTCTCGGCCCGGATCTGGGAGGGGAGGGGGGGCTGGTGGGTTAGAGCAGGGGGGGCTGGGAGCCCGGACTCCGGGGTTCTCGGCCCGGATCTGGGAGGGGAGTGGGGGCTGGTGGGTTAGAGCAGGGGGGTCTGGGAGCCCGGACTCCTGGGTTCTCTCCTCAGCTCTGGGAGGGGAGTGGGGGCTGGTGGGTCAGAGCAGGGGGGGCTGGGAGCCCGGACGCCAGGGTTCTCGGCCCGGATCTGGGAGGGGAGGGGGGGCTGGTGGGTCAGAGCAGGGGGGGCTGGGAGCCCGGACTCCTGGGTTCTCTCCCCGGCTCTGGGAGGGGAGTGGGGGCTGGTGGTTAGAGCAGGGGGGGCTGGGAGCCAGGACCCCTGGGTTCTCGCCCTGGCTCTGGGAGGGGAGTGGGGGCTGGTGGTTAGAGCAGGGGGGGCTGGGAGCCCGGACGCCTGGGTTCTCTCTCCGGCTCTGGGAGGGGAGTGGGGGCTGGTGGGTTAGAGCAGGGGGGTCTGGGAGCCCGGACTCCTGGGTTCTCTCCTCAGCTCTGGGAGGGGAGTGGGGGCTGGTGGGTCAGAGCAGGGGGGGCTGGGAGCCCGGACGCCGGGGTTCTCGGCCCGGATCTGGGAGGGGAGTGGGGGCTGGTGGTTAGATAAGGGGGGGCTGGGAGCCCGGACGCCTGGGTTCTCGGCCCGGATCTGGGAGGGGAGGGGGGGCTGGTGGGTTAGAGCAGGGGGGGCTGGGAGCCCGGACTCCTGGGTTCTCTCCCCGGCTCTGGGAGGGGAGTGGGGGCTGGTGGTTGGAGCAGGGGGGGCTGGGAGCCAGGACTCCTGGGTTCTGTCCCCGGCTCTGGGAGGGGAGTGGGGGCTGGTCGGTTACAGCAGCGGGGGCTGGGAGCCCGGACGCCTGGGTTCTCTCCCTGTCCACAGCGCCACCCTCCGCGTCTCTTCCCTCCCCCAGGGGACGACGACGAGTTCGTGAACCCCCCCGCGCTGGTGGCCTACCTGGCCCAGACGCCCGGCGCCTCCCGCGCCATCCACGGCTACATCCGCAACCACTCGGCCGTGATGAGGCACACGAAATACCGCGTCTCCCGCACCCTGTTCCCCCAGGACATCTACCCCGACTTCCCCTCCGGGGGCGGGTTCCTCATGCCCGCGGCCACCCTCCCGGCCCTGGCCGCGGCCGCCCGGCGCCTGCCCGTCTTCCCGCTGGACGACGTCTACCTGGGCTTCCTGGCGCTGGCCGCGGGGCTGCGGTACCAGCACGACGAGCGGTTCCGGGTGTACGGGCTGCAGGACGAGCTGTGTCTGTACCGGGAGGCCCTGGTGGTGCACGGGGTGTCGCTGGCCAGGATGGAGGAGGTGTGGAGGGGCTTGTACGAGGAGCGACGGTGCAACGGGACGGGGCCTCTCCCCTCTTAGGGGGCGGAGGGGCCTGTCCCCTCTAGGGGGCGCCGGCCATATGGGTGGGTGGGTTGGGGGCAGAGAAACAAGAGATGAGGGAGGGGCTGCAGGGCCACATGGGGCTGGTGGGAGGAGGTTGGGGGCTGCAGGGCCACATGGGGCTGGTGGGAGGAGGTTGGGGGCTGCAGGGCCACATGGGGCTGGTGGGAGGAGGTTGGGGGCCACATGGGGACAGGGAGAGGGGTTTGATTTGGGGTACAGGGGGAGAGGGGTGTCTGAGTGGGGTTGGAAGGCGAGAGGGGGACAGGGGCTGAGGTCTGTGAAGGGGGGCAGGCAATTCTTTCTCCCGGGGGGGGTGTCGGCGTGGGGCCGATGCTGGCCGTTCATGACGCGCCTCGCGTTGCTTGCGTCCGTTGGAGGCGGGGAGGGGGGGGAAGAGAGCTGAGCGAGTGGGGGGGCCGTTGGGGTGCAGGAGAGAGCTGAGCTGGGGGGGCGTTGGAGTGCGGGAGGGGGGAAGAGAGCTGAGCGAGTGGGGGGGCCGTTGGAGTGCGGGAGGGGGGAGAGAGCTGAGCGAGTGGGGGGGCTGTTGGAGTGCGGGGGGGGAGAGAGCTGAGCGAGGGGGGGCGTCGGAGGCGGGGAGGGGGGAGAGAGCTGAGCGAGTGGGGGGGGCTTTGGAGTGTGGGAGGGGGGAGAGAGCTGAGCAAGTGGGGGAGCCATTGGAGGGGGGAGAGAGCTGAGCGAGTGGGGGGGCTGTGGGAGGGGGGAGAGAGCTGAGCGAGTGGGGGAGCCATTGGAGGGGGGAGAGAGCTGAGCGAGTGGGGGGGGTCCGTTGGAGGGGGGTATTATTACATCATAACTATGTCACAGAGAACAGCAGGTGTTAACCTGCTGCCCAGCTGATGTAAATGGGCTTTAAAGAATTTCACCCCTGGGGGGCGTCAGAGGTGAGCTTTGAAAAATTTTCGACTCTTCCGCTGATTAGGACCCGAAAGCCTCTAACGGTACCAAATTTCAAGTCTCTAGCTCACACGGTGTGGAAGGAGTAAGTGAACATACATACACCATGTGACTTTTATATCTAGAGATCTCCAGCCGGGGAGACAGATGGGCCGGAAGGAGAAAGGGGCGACTTGGGGGGCAGGGGGTGCCCGAGGGGAGGTGGGCTTTGGGGGAGGAGCCCAAGGGTGGGGGGCACGGGACTCCCACAGGCTTTGAGGGGAAACGTCCCGGCCGGCTCCGCACTCGGAAACTCGGCCCGGCCGCGTTGACGTCTCCGGCCCGTGGCTCTTTGAACCCCCCGACGGCAAATCGCTTGTTCGTTGGCCGGGAAGGAAGTTCCCCCGGACTTGTCGGCGGTGACGGGGTAGCTCAGGGTGACGGGAGGACTCAGGTGACCGCCGGGGGGGGGGGGGAACAGGCGTAAGACACGAGCTGATTACGTGACCCCCCCCAGAAATCCTCCCTTTTCACACTTAATCAACTCCCTTTTGTTAATTAATAAACCATATTAATGAATCCCCTGGGAACCCGGACTCTGCCGCCGATTACTGCAAAGAAACAACGGTCGAATATGCGTAAGGGATAATTATAGTCCCGATTCGCTATGAATATTCATGAGCGGGGGGCTTCGTCCGGCTCTGTTAGGGTTTCCGAAAGGTGGCCGTTTCCAGAGTAGTGCAGCTGATTTTGCCGGGGCAAAGCAATTTTCACGAGTGCCCGGGGCCTCTCCCTCGTGCAAAGATCTGGGCGCCCCTCCGGGTGATTTGCACTCGTGCAAACCAATGTTCACAAGCTCGTGACATCTTTCTTGGGCAAAGCTTTTGGGGGGGGCTATCCAGGTGACTCTCGTTTGTGCAAACCAAATTCACACAGTTGTGCACACCCCTTGGCAGCCAGCCGGGTGACGCTTACTTGTGCAAAGCAACGTTCACAAGTCCCAGTGACCTCTTCCTTGTGCAAAGCTCCTGGTGGCCCCCCGGGCAATTCTCGCTCGTGCAAAGCAATGTTCACAAGTCCTAGTGATATCTCCCTTGTGCAAAGCTCCTGGTGGCCCTCCGGGCAATTCTCGCTCGTGCAAAGCAATGTTCACAAGTCCTAGTGACATCTTCCTTGTGCGAAGCTGCTGCTGGCCCGGTGGGTGACTCTTGCTTGTGCAAACCATAGTTCACGTGGCCCCGTGACCCCCCCTTGGCGGCCGCCCGGGCGACACGCGCTCGTGCGAATCACTTTTCACGAGTGCCGTCGTCCGCGGCCCGCCGGAACTGGGGCAGGCAGAGATTGTAGAAGGAGGTGGGGTCGAAGGAGGCCAGGCCCTGCCAGCGCACCCACCCCGCCGCCTGCACCCCCTCCCGCCCCAGGCCCCCGGCCCCCCAATAATAGTGAGGATCCAGCACGAGGAGATGGGGGCCGGCTGGCACGGAGCAGACCCCCAGCAGCCCCTTGGCGGCGCTGTCGGCGTCCCCCCCCAGCATCACGGGCCCCCCGCCCC
Organism: Sternotherus odoratus; assembly: GCA_032164245.1. Classification (NCBI taxonomy): domain Eukaryota; kingdom Metazoa; phylum Chordata; order Testudines; family Kinosternidae; genus Sternotherus; species Sternotherus odoratus. The sequence continues at coordinate 508,297 of JAVMKO010000062.1, forward strand.
CCCGGAAATGGGCGTACAAGGCCCCCACCTGGTCCCCCAGCCCCCTGCCCCGGGAGCTGTGCACGATTTGGCACGGCACCCCGAGGAAGTGATCCACGCACAAGGCGGCCTCCACGGTGCCGATCCAGTCCCGGGAGCCGGCGAAGGCCGGGGGCTTGTCCCCCATGGCCACCAGGGCCCGCTGGATGGCGGGCAGGGAGGGGACCGGCGGGGGGCAGCCCCCCGGCCCCGCTCCGGCCCCCGCCAGCCAGGAGCAGAGGGTCTGGAGGGTCCGGTAGCCGCAGCCCCAGCCCCGGTCGTCCAGCCCGTCGCAGCCGTAGTGGTAGTAGAGGTAGGAGCCGGCCAGGAGGGCGGCCCGAGTGGGGGGGCCGGGGAAGGGGAGGCCCCGGTGAACGTCGGGGAGCAGAGACCCCGGGGTGCCCCTGCCGGGAGAGAGAGACGCCGTATTAGAGCCGGGCGCGGAGATGCGCCCACCTCTGGGGCGGGGCGGGACCCGGGGACCCCTCGCCCAGTGCTGAGATGCGCCCACCTCTCTCTCCCCGGCTCTGGGAGGGGAGGGGGGGCTGGTGGGTCAGAGCAGGGGGGCTGGGAGCCCGGACTCCTGGGTTCGCTCCCCGGCTCTGGGAGGGGAGTGGGGGCTGGTGGGTCAGAGCAGGGGAGGCTGGGGGCCAGGACTCCTGGGTTCTCTCCCCGGCTCTGGGAGGGGAGTGGGGGCTGGTGGTTAGAACAGGGGGGGCCAGGAGCCAGGACTCCTGGGTTCTCTTCCCGGCTCTGGGAGGGGAGTGGGGGCTGGTGGGTTAGAGCAGGGGGGGCTGGGAGCCAGGACTCCTGGGTTCTCTCCCCGGCTCTGGGAGGGGAGTGGGGGCTGGTGGGTTAGAGCAGGGGGGGCTGGGAGCCAGGACTCCTGGGTTCTCTCCCCGGCTCTGGGAGGGGAGTGGGGGCTGGTGGGTTAGAGCAGGGGGGGCTGGGAGCCAGGACTCCTGGGTTCTCTCCCCGGCTCTGGGAGGGGAGTGGGGGCTGGTGGGTTAGAGCAGGGGGGCTGGGAGCCAGGACTCCTGGGTTCTCTCCCCGGCTCTGGGAGGGGAGTGGGGGCTGGTGGGTGAGAGCAGGGGGGGCTGGGAGCCAGGACTCCTGGGTTCTCTCCCCGGCTCTGGGAGGGGAGTGGGGGTTGGTGGGTTGGAGCAGGGGGGCGGGGAAGCAGGACTCCTGGGTTCTCTGCCCGGCTCTGGGAGGGGAGGGGGGGCTGGTGGGTCAGAGCAGGGGGGCGGGGAACCAGGACTCCTGGGTTCTCTGCCCGGCTCTGGGGGCTGGTCCTGGGGGAGCCCGGACTCCTGGGTCCCCCCATGCCGGAAGGGGAGGGCTCAGCTCTGGGGCTGACGGGTAACGCATGGGCATTTCCCCCCCCCCCACCCAGTGCTTTAACCCCCCAGCCCCCACCCCGCTGTCAGAGAACCCAGGCGTCCGAGCTCCCCCCTGGAATCTCACCCGGCGCCCTCCATGTGGCTGGTTTTCCAGGGAGCTCGAGTCTGCCTACAATTCCCAGCATGCACCGGGCGCCCCCTCCCCCGGGGTTAACGCTTTAGTGACCAGAGGCTTGTGCACAGGTAGCGTCATACCTCAACTCCCAGCCCCGCCCCCACCCCCCTCCCAGAGCCGGAGAGAGAACCCAGGAGTCCTGGCTCCCAGCCCCCCCTGCTCTGACCCACCAGCCCCCACTCCCCTCCCAGAGCTGGGGAGAGAACCCAGGAGTCCGGGCTCCCAGCCCCCCCTGCTCTCACCCACCAGCCCCCACTCCCCTCCCAGAGCTGGGGAGAGAACCCAGGAGTCCTGGCTCCCAGCCCCCCCCTGTTCTAACCGCTAGACCCCACTCCCCTCCTAGATTCAGGGAGAGAACCCAGGAGTCCTGGCTCCCAGCCCCCCCTGCTCTAACCCCCCAGCCCCCACTCCCCTCCCGGAGCCGGGGAGAGAACCCAGGAGTCCTGGCTCCCAGCCCCCCCTGCTCCGACCCAACAGCCCCCACTCCCCTCCCAGAGCCGGGGAGAGAACCCAGGAGTCCTGGCTCCCAGACCCCCCTGCTCTAACCGCTAGACCCCACTCCCCTCCTAGATCCGGGGAGAGAACCCAGGAGTCCGGGCTCCCAGCCCCCTCTGCTCTCACCCACCAGCCCCCACTCCCCTCCCAGAGCCGGGGAGAGAACCCAGGAGTCCAGGCTCCCAGCACCCCCTGCTCTCACCCACCAGCCCCCACTCCCCTCCCAGAGCTGGGGAGAGAACCCAGGAGTCCTGGCTCCCAGCCCCACCCCAAAACTCCCTCACTGATCACAGCGGCACTGTCCGTTTTCACATTGTCAGTTTATTGAGTGCGCTCGTTAAAATACACGTCTAATTACCCCCCCCCCCCCGTGTCCTCCCCCCTTAGCTTAGGGTGTTACGACCCCCTCCTCCGGGGGGCACTGGTCAGTCGAGTTACGGGAGGTCTCCAAAAACAGTCCTAGTAGCATTAATCAGCCCCGTGTCGGGGGCTGGGTTTTGGGGTCCCCCCTCCAGGGGTTAACCCTAGTTGGGTTATTTAATAGGACACCCAAGACCCCCCACACACACACATTGGGGTGGTGCAGGATGGGGTACCCCACTGCTGTAAGGTTGGGGGGTACACAGCCAAGGCAACAGGCGTTAGGGCCTCCTTGGACCGCAACGGAAAAGGCAATACCCCCCCTTGAAGTTTTTTGGGGGTGCAGAGATGGAGGAGGGCTGTGATCTGGGGGTGCCTGGAAGAAAGGGGGACCCCCCCTACTAAGCCCTGAATGAGGTGCAAGAGGAAGAATAGGAGTGATTTGGGGGCCCTGGGCAGAAAAGGGGAACCCCCTCCCCCCCCGGGGAGGAGACCATGTCAGGGGGCAGTGATTCGGGGGTACCTGGGGAAAATGGGGACCCCCTACACCGTGAACATTGTGGGATTCGTGGGAAATGGAGACCCCCTGAGCATGAAGGAATGTGGGGTGCATGGGAAATAGGACCCCCTAATCAGTGAAGTAATGTGGGGTGCATGGTTTGGGGGGGTACCTGAGAGAAAGAGGAACCCCCTAAGGCATGAAGGAAGGGGGGGTGCAGAGATAGTGGGGTACAGGACAAGTGGAAGAGGGGGGAAGGGTGCCAAAAATCGGAGAGACAATCCCCATCCCGGCTTGCAGTTTGGAGGCGTCTCTCCTGGTCCAACCCCTCACGCCCGGCAGCCGGTTTCGGGGACCCCCCCTCAAAGCTCGGTGCAGGTGACGGGGGTCACCCCGTGCACGAGGAGGGTGGGCCCCAAGTCCCGGGTGAGCCGCTCCAGCTCCTCCAAGTAGCGCTCGTACCGGGCCGTGTCGGCCGGCGGCCGGGGCAAGTAGAGGAAGCGGACGGCCACCGGGCCCCCCTGGGCCAGCACCAGGGCGTTGGCGGCCGCCAGGTACTCGTCCGGCACCCGGGGGCGCAGGGGGGCGCCGGGGGGCGCCGGGGGGCCCAGCAGGGGGTCCCAGGGCACCGCCCGGATGGTGGCCTTGATCCTCAGTTTCCCCAGCAGCTCCCGCAGCTTCTCCTCCTTGGCCCCCCAGCCGCGGTCCCCCGAATCCACGGGGAGGAAGAGGCGGAGCGGGGTGGCCCGCCAGGCGCTCACCATGGTGAGGATGCAGGCCAGCTGGAGGAGGAAGAGGCTGCAGACGTCCACGTAGGCTGGGGAATCGGGGCGCAGCAAGTCCAGGGGCCACACGTCCACCGAGCACCCCGCGGCGGCGGGGGGCCCCCCGAAAGCGCGGGCCAGGCAGACGTTCTTCTGCATCTTGAGGGCGTCGGCAATCAGCCCCACGTACTCGGCGGGGGGCAGGGCCTTGGGGACCCCGGCCCCCCGCGGCGGGGGAAGTGGGCCCGGAGGGCCGGCAGGTCCACCCCGAAGCGGGCGGCGTCCCGGGCCGGGCCGAAGGCCGGGTCGTGGAGGAAGGAGTCGGCGGGGACCGAGGAGTCGTAGAAACCCAGCACCAGGGTGTTCGGCTTCATGCCGCCTGGGGAGGGGGCAAGAGGGTCAGCCGGGGGGGGTGGAGACGCGCCCACCTCTGGGGGGGGACCCGGGGACCCCTCGCCCGGCGCCGAGATGCGCCCACCTCTGGGGCGGGACCCGGGGACCCCTCGCCCGGCGCTGAGACGCGCCCACCTCTGGGGGGGGACCCGGGGACCCCTCGCCCGGCGCTGAGACGCGCCCACCTCTGGGGGGGGACCCGGGGACCCCTCGCCCGGCGCCGAGATGCGCCCACCTCTGGGGCGGGGCGGGACCCGGGGACCCCTCGCCCGGCGCCGAGATGCGCCCACCTCTGGGGGGGACCCGGGGACCCCTCGCCCGGCGCCGAGATGCGCCCACCTCTGGGGCGGGACCCGGGGACCCCTCGCCCGGCGCTGAGATGCGCCCACCTCTGGGGGGGAACCCGGGGACCCCTCGTCCGGTGCCGAGATGCGCCCACCTCTGGGGCGGGACCCGGGGACCCCTCGCCCGGCGCCGAGATGCGCCCACCTCTGGGGCGGGACCCGGGGACCCCTCGCCCGGCGCCGAGACGCGCCCACCTCTGGGGCGGGACCCGGGGACCCCTCGCCCGGCGCCGAGATGCGCCCACCTCTGGGGCGGGACCCGGGGACCCCTCGCCCGGCGCCGAGATGCGCCCACCTCTGGGGGGACCCGGGGACCCCTCGCCCGGCGCCGAGACGCGCCCACCTCTGGGGGGACCCGGGGACCCCTCGCCCGGCGCCGAGACGCGCCCACCTCTGGGGGGGGACCCGGGGACCCCTCGCCCGGCGCCGCGACGCGCCCACCTCTGGGGCGGGGCGGGGGGGGACCCGGGGCCGCGCTGTGCCCACCTCTGGGGCGGGCCCGGGACTCACCCAGGCCGGTGATGCGCAGCAGGTGCTGGGTGCCCTGGCGCACGGAGGGCGAGAGGGTCAGGTCCACAAAGGCCTTGACGTTGAGTTTATCCACCAGGCTGAGCCAGAAGTTGTAGTGAGCCTGGACCGGGTCGGACGGCAGCGCGTCTGGGGGGGGAGGAAAGAGGAGATAGCCCGGACGCCTGGGTTCTCCCCCCCAGCTTGGGCGGGGGGGTTGGAGGAAGGGGAGCCGGGAGCCAGGACTCCTGGGTTCTCTCCCCGGCTCTGGGAGGGGAGTGGGGGCTGGTGGTTAGAGCAGGGGGGGCTGGGAGCCAGGACTCCTGGGTTCTCTCCCCGGCTCCGGGAGGGGAGTGGGGGGCTGGTGGGTTAGAGCAGGGGGGGCTGGGAGCCAGGACTCCTGGGTTCTCTCCCCGGCTCTGGGAGGGGAGTGGGGGCTGGTGGGTCAGAGCAGGGGGGGTGGGAGCCAGGACTCCTGGGTTCTCTCCCCGGCTCTGGGAGGGGAGTGGGGGCCGGGGGGTTGGAGCAGGGGGGGCTGGGAGCCAGGACTCCTGGGTTCTCTCCCCAGCTCCGGGAGGGGAGTGGGGGGCTGGTGGGTTAGAGCAGGGGGGGTGGGAGCCAGGACTCCTGGGTTCTCTCCCCGGCTCTGGGAGGGGAGTGGGGGCTGGTGGGTTATAGCAGGGGGAGCCGGGAGCCAGGACTCCTGGGTTCTCTCCCCGGCTCTGGGAGGGGAGTGGGGGCTGAGGGGTCAGAGCAGGGGGGCTGGGAGCCAGGACTCCTGGGTTCTCTCCCCGGCTCTGGGAGGGGAGTGGGGGCCGGTGGGTGAGAGCAGGGGGAGCCGGGAGCCAGGACTCCTGGGTTCTCTCCCCGGCTCTGGGAGGGGAGTGGGGGCCGGGGGGTTAGAGCAGGGGGGGCTGGGAGCCAGGACTCCTGGGTTCTCTCCCCGGCTCTGGGAGGGGAGTGGGGGCTGGTGGGTTAGAGCAGGGGGAGCCGGGAGCCAGGACTCCTGGGTTCTCTCCCCGGCTCTGGGAGGGGAGTGGGGGCTGAGGGGTCAGAGCAGGGGGGCTGGGAGCCAGGACTCCTGGGTTCTCTCCCCGGCTCTGGGAGGGGAGTGGGGGCCGGTGGGTGAGAGCAGGGGGAGCCGGGAGCCAGGACTCCTGGGTTCTCTCCCCGGCTCTGGGAGGGGAGTGGGGGCCGGGGGGTTAGAACAGGGGGGGCTGGGAGCCAGGACTCCGGGGTTTCTTCGACTGGGGGGGTGGGGGGTGTCTGGCGAGTGCCCGGACGCCGGGGTCCCTCACCCAGCTCCCCGATCTCCACGTGGCCCAACACGAAGAGCCCCCCCTTCTTGAGGTCGTTGACGAAGCGGATGAGGGGGGCCCCGCTCCGGGGGTTCGCCACCATCAGCAGCATCTGGGGGCGCCAGAACTTGACATGCTCCTTGCGGATGTCGAGGAGAAGCAGGTACTTCCGCACCTGGGGGGGGGGGGGACACACCCCAGAAACCAGGCTCAGGGCCCCCCAAAACTCCCCCCCATTCGCGCTGCATCTCCCTGTGGTCCCCCTCCCGGCCCCGGCTCCTAGGCCCCCATCAATCCCCCCACTGCCCCAGGGGACAGAACTGACAGACCCGCCCCTTGGTACCACGGGGGGGGGGGGGGAAGGAAGGGGAGGGCAGAGGGATCCCCCCCCGTGTCAACTCTTTCGGGGGGGGGGGTCAGAAATAGAAGGTAGGACGGACAGAAGGGAGCCAGGACTCCTGGGTTCTCTCCCCGGCTCTGGGAGGGGAGTGGGGGCTGGGGGGTTAGAGCAGGGGGGGCTGGGAGCCAGGACTCCTGGGTTCTCTCCCCGGCTCCGGGAGGGGAGTGGGGGCTGGTGGGTTAGGAGGGGGAGGGTAGAGCCAGGACTCCTGGGTTCTCTCCACGTC
>JAVMKO010000062.1:517818-520318 GCA_032164245.1 Sternotherus odoratus
GCCCCCAAAATGACCCCTCTTGTTTGCTCCCCTAACCCCCCCCCAAAAAAAATCCACCTTTTCTCTGTCTTGGTCTGAAAGGGGGACTCTGTGGACGGGCCCATCTACCTGGTATCTGGCCTGTTCCCAGACACCTGCGATCAGGGGGCTCCGGGGCACATGCGGGGAGTGGGATACAGACTAGGGGATATTGGGGGAGCCCCCCGTCATCACCCCCAACCTCTGCCCCGATGGCTCTGTCATTTCCATCGCCTGCCACCAGGGGCATGTATGTTTGGGGGGAGGGGGACTTATCCAGGGTCGGGGTTACCGGGGGAAGGTTTAGGGAGGTTGGAGGGGAATTTAGGGGATACGTTCCGGGGGGGGGTGTCAGGGGACGGGGTTGGTGTGTGGGGCTGGAAAGGCAGGTGTGAGCATGGGTGGGTGGGTGTGAGGCGAGTGTGCGAGGTGAGTGTGCAAGGCAGGGAGGGAGTGTGCATGTGTGGCCAGCTGTTCCCATAGACGCGTGGCTGTAATGTCAAGAGAACTTGGCCGATGCGCGTGCAAAGGGGTGTGAAAGGCCAGTGTGTGTTTGTGCCATGCTAGGTGTGTCCACAGGTGTAAGGGGGTGGTGGGGGTGTCCGGGGGTGTGACTGTCTCTGCACAGCCAGCGCGTGTGGACATAAATGGTGCATTGGTAAGTGTGTAAGGTGGTGTGATGGTGGGTGTGCAAGTGGGGGTGTTTTCGATGCAGAGGGATCCATTAATGTGCAAGGGGTTCTGTGCATTTGTGCGAGGGTTCTGTGAGTGTGCAACAGGGTCCATGCATGTGTGAAGGGGACAGTGAGTGTGTGAAGGGAACAGCAAAGACCCCTGTGCATGTGCAAGGGACTCTGAGTGTGCAAAGGACTGTGTGTGTGTGCAAACACCTCTACGGGTATAGAAGTGTCACTGAGTCGGCAAGGATCTTACAACATGTGCAAGGGACCTGGTGAGTGTGCAAGGGCCTCTGTGTGCAACACAACTGATGAGTGTGCAAGGACTTTGGCAAGTGTGCGAGGGGCTCAGTGGGTGTGCACAGTCTTGATAAGTGTGCGTGGGGCTCTCTGAATATGTGCAAGGGACCTGGTGAGTGTGCAAGGGCCTCTGTGTGCAACACAACTGATGAGTGTGCAAGGACGTTGGCAAGTGTGCAAGGGGCTCAGTGGGTGTGCACAGTCTTGATAAGTGTGCGTGGGGCTTGCTGAATATGTGCAAGGGCACCCGTGAGTGTGCGAGGGTCATAGAGAGGGGCCATGTGCGTGCGAAGGGCTCGGTGAGTGTGCGAGCAGCTCTGAGTGTTCAAAGGGCCGGTGAGTGTGCAAGCATCTCTCTGTGAGGCGAGGGGGCTCGGTGCGCGTGCGACGGGCTCAGTGAGTGTGCGAGGGGGGGTCCCGTCCTCCCCTGCTCCCTCTTAAACAGGCTGGGGGGAGGGGTGGCCCGGCAGACGCTAATTAAGGCCTCCTTGCGTCTAATTAACGCTCTCCCTTGGCACAGAATTAATTAGGCCCCCGGTTGCCATGGAGACGGGATGTGACCTAGAAAAGGAACAGCAACTCTTTTTTGGGGAAGGGGGGAGTTTAATGTTTCCATGGCAACGGGGTAGAGTCGGGGCGGTGACCTGTGACCTGCAGGAAACCCGGCTGCCAGGATCCCCCGACCTCTGACCTTTCACCCCCCACTTGTGGCCTCTCCAGAAATCATGGCTGCCAGGATGACCTCTGACCTTTCCTGACCCCCCCCGTGACCATCTGACCTCTGGAAACCCTGACCTCTGACCCCCAGGGGACCCCCCCATTCAATGATGCCCCTGACCCCCCCATGAATCCTTGACTGCTCTGACCTCTGACCCCCACTGACCTCTCTGACCCCTGACCCTCCTTCACCTTTCTGACCTCCAGGGACCTTTGACCCCCCACTGACCTTTGCCACGTTGACCTTTGAGCTCTATGACCTCTGAACCTCCATAGTCTTTGACCTCTGACCCCCCATTGACCTCTATGACCTCTGACCCCCATTGACCTCTATGACCTCTGAACCTCCATAGTCTTTGACCTCTGCCTGCCCAATGATCCCCCGCCATCCTCAATGATTTGTGACCCCTGAGCCCATTAACCCCTCTGACCCCCCATTGAACTCTGACCCATAGGACTCTGTGACCCCTCCCCTTTTGACCTTTATGACCTCTGACCCCTCTGAGAACCTCTGACCCCCCCCATTGACCTCTCACCCCCAGCCCTCCCAGGAACCTCATTGGCCGCTCAGACCCATGACTCCCTGACCCACCCCCTATCTAGCCCCAAAGTTCTGCCCCTGCTGGGGAGATGGAGCAATAACAGTGGGGGGAACCATTCAGGGACCCCCCCCCAAGTTTCATGTCTGTGGAGGGAGGGGTTTGGGGGGGATCCCAGGGCAGGAGGGGCAGGTTGGGGGCAGAGACACCACCCCGTAGGGGTGGGGGTCAGGGGGCATGGGGGTAGGA
>JAVMKO010000062.1:525318-565699 GCA_032164245.1 Sternotherus odoratus
TGGGGTGGGGGATGGAGAGATGGTAGGGAGGGATGGGTGGATGGATGGACAAGGGGATGGATAGATGGGTGAAGTAGGTGATGGATGGATGGGGCGGTGGGATGGGGAGAGATGGATAGATGGGTGGGTGGATGGATGAATGGATGGGGAGAGGTGGATGGGTGGGTGGATGGATGGATGGATGGTTGGGGAGAGATGGGGGTTGGGGATGGATGGAGGGAGGTTGAATGGGGAGAGATGGATGGATGGGAGAGGTGGATGGATGGATGGTTGGGGAGAGATGGGGGTTGGGGATGGAGGGATGGATGGAGGGAGGTTGAATGGGGAGAGATGGATGGATGGGGAGAGGTGGATGGATGGATGAATGGATGGTTGGGGAGAGATGGGGGTTGGGGATGGAGGGATGGGTGGAGGGAGGTTGAATGGGGAGAGATGGGTGGATGGGGAGAGGTGGATGGATGGATGAATGGATGGATGGTTGGGGAGAGATGGGGTTGGGGATGGAGGGATGGATGGAAGGAGGTTGAATGGGGAGAGATGGGTGGATGGAGAGAGATGGATGAATGGATGGATGGTTGGGGAGAGATGGGGGTTGGGGATGGAGGGATGGATGGAGGGAGGTTGAATGGGGAGAGATGGATGGATGGGGAGAGGTGGATGGATGGATGAATGGATGGATGGTTGGGGAGAGATGGGGGTTGGGGATGGAGGGATGGATGGAGGGAGGTTGAATGGGGAGAGATGGATGGATGGGGAGAGATGGATGGATGGATGGGGAGAGATGGGGGTTGGGGATGGAGGGATGGATGGAGGGAGGTTGAATGGGGAGAGATGGGGGGATGGGGAGAGATGAGGGGATGGATGGATGGATGGGTGGGGAGAGATGGGGGTTGGAGATGGAGGGATGGGTGGAGGGAGGTTGAATGGGGAGAGATGGATGGATGGATGGATGGGTGGGGAGAGATGGGGGTTGGGGATGGAGGGAGATGGAGGGAGGTTAAATGGGGAGAGATGGGTGGATGGGCAGAGATGGGTGGATGGGGAGAAATGGATGGGTGGGTGGATATGGGGCAGTTGCAGCGAGGAATGAGTTGCACCAATATCCATCTTGAAGACCCGGTGCCCTGTAGAAAGACCCCCTCCCCGCACGGTTCCCCGCGGGCTGGATTCCCCCCTCCCCGCCCCCTAACTCCGCCTCCTCTCCCTGCAGGGACCCCAACCAGCCGGTGCCCCAGGACACCAAATTCATCCACACCAAGCCCAACCGCTTCGAGGAGGTGGTGTGGACCAAGTTCAACACCAAGGACAAGCAGTACCTCCACATCGGGCTGAAGCCCCGGGTGCGGGACAACTACCGGGCCAACAAGGTGGCTTTCTGGCTGGAGCTGGTGCCCCACCTCCACCACCTCCACGACCCCGTCTACACCTCCACCACCACCCGGGTCCCGCCCTACGGCACCCGCTGGCCCCCCGGCTCCCGGGCGGGGCCCAGCACCACCCGCCGGCCCTTCCCCACCCTGCCGCCGGACGAGGAGGAGGCGGACGACCGCCGGCGCTACGCCCCCTTCCCGGGGGACTCGCGGGACTACTCCACCGAGCTGAGCGTCACGGTGGCCGTGGGAGCCTCCCTGCTCTTCCTCAACATCCTGGCCTTCGCTGCCCTCTACTACAAGCGGGACAAGCGGCAGGAGCTGCGGGCGGGCGTCCTGGGGGGCCGGCGGCTCAGCCCCCAACGCAACGCGGCCAACGACTTGGTGCACGGGGGGCAGGAAGAGGACCTCATGTCCCTGCAGATCAAACATTCGGAGCACGACGCTCACGACTTGGAGGCCCTCAGGCCGCATGAGATCCTCCGCCCGGCCTGCCCTCCGGACTACACCCTGGCCCTGCGCCGGGCGCCGGACGACGTCCCCCTGATGACCCCCAACACCATCACCATGATCCCCAGTAACCTGACGGGCATGCAGGCCTTGCACCCTTTCAACACCTTCCCCACCGGGCACAACAACACCCTGCCCCATCCCCACTCCACCACCCGCGTATAGTTGCCTCCCCCACCCCGGCCACGGGGCAGTCGCGGCGACGGGGCGGGACCCTTCCTCTCCGCCCAGCCGCCCACCCCTGACCGCGGAGGGCGGGAGGGGTGGGGGGGGACCGAAAGGGGGACGTGGCCTCTTTTGTGTGCCACGCGGCCGGTATCGTGGGGTGGGTGGGCTCTTTTATACGATAATTAGGGGAAGGGGGGGTCGGAGAACCAACGAGGACGGCTCCCACGGGCGACGGGAATCGACCGGTTCCTTTCGGAGGGACGGCGGCGACGCCCTGGAGAGAAACCGACCATCCTTTGCTCATCGCCTGAGGAGCCCGGAGCCCTTCCCAATGGGGTGTCAGCACTGGGGGGCGGGGGCGGAAGGGGGGCACTGAAGAAGGACCGTCCATCCTTCGTTCATCTTGGATGGACGGCGGAGAGGCCCGGCGCCCTTCCCGGAGCCTCGGGGAGTGTTGGAAAGAACCGCCCGTCCTTTGTTCCTCTTCGACGGAGGATAGAGACACCCAGCGCCCTTCTCGGCATGGGAGAAAACCCGACTGTTATTAATTCATCGTGAATGGAGGAGGATGGGGGCGTTGGAGAGGCGCTGTCCATCCTGGGTTCCTCTTGGACGGATTGCCCGCAATGCCCTTCCCAACGTTGTATCAGGGCCGAAAGGCGTTGGAGGGAAATCGGCTGACCCCCACGCCTCATGGACGGTTGGTGGGAACGTCCTTCCCCGGGAACTGTGCAGTGTTGGAGAGACACCTGACCCTTTTTCGCTCATCTCGGCTGGAGGATGGAGATGCTCGACCGTTTTCCCAATGTCATATCTGCACCGGGAGGCGTTGGAGAGAGGCCGACTCCTCATGGTTCGTCTTGGATGGATTATGGAGATGCTCAATGGTTTTCCCAATGTCATATCTGCACCGGGAGGCGTTGGAGAGAGGCCAACTGTTCGTGGTTCATCTTGGTTGGATTATGGAGATGCTCAACCATTTTCCCAACGTTGTATCCGCACCGGGAGGTGTTGGAGAGAAGCCAACTCCTCATGGTTCATCTTGGATGGATTATGGAGATGCTCAATGGTTTTCCCAGCATTGTATCTGCACCGGGAGGCGTTAGAGAGAGGCCAACTGTTTGTGGTTCGTCTTGGTTGGATTATGGAGATGCTCAACCATTTTCCCAACGTTGTATCCTCACCGAGAAGCATTGGAGAGAAGCCGACTCCTCATGGTTCGTCTTGGATGGATTATGGAGATACTCAATGGTTTTCCCAATGTCATATCCATACCGGGAGGCATTGGAGAGAGGCCAACTGTTTGTGGTTCGTCTTGGTTGGATTATGGAGATCCTCAAAGCTCTACCTAGCATGGTGTTGATGGAGCACAACCGTCCGCCAGTCCTTTCGGGTGTAAGGCGAAGGAACCAGCATCTTTCCCAATGCGGCATTGGACGTTTGAGAGAAGCCATCCGTTCTTCACTTGTGACCAAGAAGCCAACGCCTCCTCCGGCTACCGGAGAAGAAACCACCTGCCCTACGGAGGCCAGAAACGGGGGAAAGTTACACCTGGAAATTGTTGTTGTTTTTTCCCCATGGAGGAGTAATTCTACTCGATTTCTTTATTTCCAAGCCAAACTTTGAATGTAACGACGACTTGAGATTCAATTTGTTTTTTCGGGGTTGGGGAGGGTCAGGAATGCGGCGGGGGAGGGCGGGGAGGGGTTGTATTATTATTTTTTATCAAGTAAGAGACTTTTTTTTGCGGGTTATGGGGTGGCAGCGGAAAACTGTTTAGCAAAACAAACCAACCAGGCGGGTTGCATGTTCTGATCCCGATAAAAACGATGACAAAAAGAGGAAGGGAATGAGAAAGAGAACGAAAGGGCGGGTGGGGAGCAGATGGGATGGGATTGATCTGTTCCCTTAAACCCTCCCCCCATCTCTATGTCCGCCCACCACTTTTTCCTTCCCTCTTTCCAGCCAGTCTACTCCTCCGCTACTTGCTTTTTCCTTCTGTTCTTCCTCCCAGGCCTTTCTCTCTCTTCCTCCGCGCAGAGTACCAGTCCCCCGTCTACTTTTTCCCCAACTCTCGTTCCTCCTCGCTGACTGTCGGTGCCAAATCCCCACCTCTTCCCCTGCCCCAGAAACAAGGGAGCGAAGGAATGACAAAGTGCCAAACAAGCTGGGGGAGGGGAGGAAAGGGGGAGAGGGGAGCTGTGCTTGGGGGTGAAAATGGGTATTGGACCGCCATGTCGCCAGGTAAGGTCTGTCCGCGTAAATATCTACCCGTCCGTCCAACTGTCCCCGTACATATCTACCCGTCTGTCCCTCCGTCCCCGTACATATCTACCCGTCCGTCCCTCCGTCCCCGTACATATCTACCCGTCCGTCCCTCCGTCCCCGTACATATCTACCCGTCCGTCCCCGTACATATCTACCCGTCCGTCCCTCCGTCCCCATACATATCTACCCGTCCGTCCCTCCGTCCCCGTACATATCTACCCGTCCGTCCACCTCTCCCTGTACATATCTACCCGTCCGTCCCTCCGTCCCCGTACATATCTACCCGTCCCTCCCTCCGTCCCCGTACATATCTACCCATCCGTCCCTCCGTCCCCGTACATATCTACCCGTCCGTCCCTCCGTCCCCGTACATATCTACCCGTCCGTCCCTCCGTCCCCGTACATATCTACCCGTCCGTCCCTCCGTCCCCGTACATATCTACCCGTCCGTCCACCTGTCCCCGTACATATCTACCCGTCCGTCCCTCCGTCCCCGTACATATCTACCCGTCCGTCCCTCCGTCCCCGTACATATCTACCTGTCCGTCTCTCCGTCCCCGTACATATCTACCCGTCCGTCCACCTGTCCCCGTACATATCTACCCGTCCCTCCCTCCGTCCCCGTACATATCTACCCATCCGTCCCTCCGTCCCCGTACATATCTACCCGTCCGTCCCTCCGTCCCCGTACATATCTACCCGTCCGTCCACCTGTCCCCGTACATATCTACCCGTCCGTCCCTCCGTCCCCGTACATATCTACCCGTCCGTCCCTATGTCCCCGTACATATCTACCCGTCCGTCCCTCCGTCCCCGTACATATCTACCCGTCCGTCCCTATGTCCCCGTACATATCTACCCGTCCGTCCCTCCGTCCCCGTACATATCTACCCGTCCGTCCCTATGTCCCCGTACATATCTACCCGTCCGTCCCTATGTCCCCGTACATATCTACCCGTCCATCCACCTCTCCCCGTACATATTTACCCGTCCCTCCCTCCGTCCCCGTACATAGCTACCTATCTGTCCCTCCGTCCCCGTACATATCTACCCGTCCATCCACCTCTCCCCGTACATATCTACCCGTCCGTCCCTCCGTCCCCGTACATAGCTACCCGTCCGTCCCCCCATCCCCGTACATATCTACCCATCCATCCACCTCTCCCCGTACATATCTACCCGTCTGTCCCTCCGTCCCCGTACATATCTACCCATCCATCCACCTCTCCCCGTACATATCTACCAGTCCGTCCCTCCGTCCCCGTACATATTTACCCGTCTGTCCACCTGTCCCTGTACATATCTACCCGTCTGTTCCTCCATCCCCGTACATATCTACCCGTCTGTCCACCTGTCCCTGTACATATCTACCCGTCCCTCCCTCCGTCCCCGTACATATCTACCCATCTGTCCCTCCGTCCCCGTACATATTTACCCGTCTGTCCACCTGTCCCTGTACATATCTACCCATCCCTCCCTCCGTCCCCGTACATATCTACCCGTCCGTCCACCTGTCCCCGTACATATCTACCCGTCCGTCCCTCCGTCCCCGTACATATCTACCCATCCGTCCCTCCGTCCCCGTACATATCTACCCGTCCGTCCACCTGTCCCCGTACATATCTACCCGTCCGTCCCTCCGTCCCCGTACATATCTACCCGTCCGTCCACCTGTCCCCGTACATATCTACCCGTCCGTCCCTCCGTCCCCGTACATATCTACCCGTCCGTCCCTCCGTCCCCGTACATATCTACCCGTCCCTCCCTCCGTCCCCGTACATATCTACCCGTCTGTCCACCTGTCCCCGTACATATCTACCCGTCCCTCCCTCCGTCCCCGTACATATCTACCCATCCCTCCCTCCGTCCCCGTACATATCTACCCGTCTGTCCACCTGTCCCCGTACATATCTACCCGTCCCTCCCTCCGTCCCCTATCTATCTATCTATCTATCTATCTATCTATCTATCTATCTATCTATCACCATAATAAAGGCTGAACTTAAATGTATACCCCAAAACATAGTAAGAGAATCAAAAAAGAGCCACCGTGGCTTAACAACAAAATGACAGGAGCCGTGAGAGGCAAAAGGGCATCCTTAAAAAGTGGAAGTTAAATCCTAGTGAGGAAAATGGAAAGGAGCATTAACTGGCAAATGAAGTGTAAAAATACAATTAGGAAGGCCAAAAAAGAATTTGAGGATCATTTAGCCAAAGACTCAAAACGTAAGAGCAACATTTTTTTTAAGTACATCAGTAGCAGGAAGCCAGCTAAGCACCCAGAGGGGACACTGGACGATCAAGGTGCCAAGGGGGCACTCAAGGACGATAAGGAGATTGCGGAGAAACTAAATGAATTCTTCACGTCGGTCTTCACGGCTGAGGACGGGAGGGAAACTCCCAAACCTGAGATGTTCTTTTTAGGTGACGGATCTGAGGAACTATCCCAGACTGAGGTGTCATTAGAGGGGGTTTGGGAACAAATTAACCCGTAATAAGCCACCTGGGATTCACCCAAGCCTTCTGAAGGAACTCAACCGCAAAATTGCAGAACTACTAATTGTCATCTGTGACCTATCATTTAAATCCGCTTCCGTACCAGGCGACTGGAGGATGACTAATGTGATCCCCATTTTTAAAACGGGCTCCGGAGGTGATCCCGGCCATTACAGACCGGTAAGTCTGACCTCAGTACCCGCAAACAGGTTGAAACTATAACAAAGAATATTGTCAGACACAGAGATGGACCTAATTTGTTGAGGAAGAGTCAACGTGAGCCAAGGAAAATCGCGCCTCGCCAATCTACTAGAATTCTTTGACGGGTCAACAAGTATCTGGACAAAAGCGATCCGGTGGATATAGTGGACTTAGAGTTTCAGAAAGCCTTTGACAAGGTCCCTCACCAAAGGCTCTTAAGCAAAATAATCAGTCATGGGATAAGAGGGAAGGTTCTCCCATGGATTGGTAGCTGGTATGAAGATAGGAATCAAAGGGTAGTATAAATGGTCAGTTTTCAGGGTGGAGAGAGGTACTAGTGGTGTCCCCCAGGGGTCTGTTCTGGGCCCCGTCCTATTCAACGTGTTCATAGATGGTCTGAAAAAGGGTAAACAGTGAGGGGGCAAAATTTGCAGATGCCACCAAAATGACTAACGATAGTTAAGACCCGGGCAGACTGCAAAGAGCAGCAAATGAAAGGAACAGCCAGCAGGTTTGAAGGCAAACCAAAGGAGGTATTTCTTCACACATTGCACAGTCAACCTGGGAACTCCTCGCCACAGGATGGTGTGAAGGCCAGAAGTAGAACAGGTTCAGAAAAGAACTAGATACGTTCATGGGGGATGGGTCCATCAGTGGCTATTAGCCAGGACGGGCAGGGATGGTGTCCCCGGCCTCTGTTTGCCAGAAGCTGCGAATGGGCAACAGGGGATGGATCACTGGATGATTCCCTGTCCGGTTCATTCCCTCTGGGGCACCCGGCATTGGCCGCTGTCAGATGATGGGATACTGGGCTAGAGGGACCCTTGGTCGGACTCAATAGAGCCGTTCTTATCTATCCCCCTCCACCCCCTCTATCTATCTATCCCCTCCACCCCCTCTATCTATCTATCCCCCTCCACCCCCTCTATCTATCTATCCCCCTCCACCCCCTCTATCTATCCCCCTCCACCCCTCTATCTATCCCCCTCCACCCCCTCTATCTATCCCCCTCCACCCCTCTATCTATCCCCCTCCACCTCCTCTATCTATCCCCTCCACCCCCTCTATCTATCTATCCCCCTCCACCTCCTCTATCTATCCCCCTCCACCCCTCTAACTATCGATCTATCCCCCTACACCCCCTCTATCTATCTATCTATCCCCCTACACCCCCTCTATCTATCTATCCCCCTCCACCCCCCTCTATCTATCCCCCTCCACCCCCTCTATCTATCTATCCCCTCCCACCTCCTCTATCTATCCCCCTCCACCCCCTCTATCTATCTATCTATCCCCCTCCACCCCCTCTATCTATCTATCCCCCTCCACCCCCTCTATCTATCTATCCCCCTCCACCCCCTCTATCTATCTATCCCCCTCCACCCCCTCTATCTATCCCCCTCCACCCCCTCTATCTATCCCCCTCCACCCCCTCTATCTATCCCCCTCCACCCCCTCTATCTATCCCCCTCCACCTCCTCTATCTATCCCCCTCCACCCCCTCTATCTATCTATCCCCCTCCACCTCCTCTATCTATCCCCCTCCACCCCCTCTATCTATCTATCTATCCCCCTACACCCCCTCTATCTATCTATCTATCCCCCTACACCCCCTCTATCTATCTATCCCCCTCCACCCCCTCTATCTATCCCCCTCCACCCCCTCTATCTATCTATCCCCCTCCACCTCCTCTATCTATCCCCCTCCACCCCCTCTATCTATCTATCTATCCCCCTCCACCCCCTCTATCTATCTATCTATCCCCCTCCACCCCCTCTATCTATCTATCCCCCTCCACCCCTCTATCTATCTATCTATCCCCATCCACCCCCTCTATCTATCTATCTATCCCCATCCACCCCCTCTATCTATCTATCTATCCCCCTCCACCCCCTCTATCTATCTATCCCCCTCCACCCCCTCTATCTATCTATCTATCTATCCCCCTCCACCCCCTCTATCTATCTATCTATCTATCCCACTCCACCCCCTCTATCTATCTATCTATCTATCCCCCTCCACCCCCTCTATCTATCTATCTATCTATCCCCCTCCACCCCCTCTATCTATCTATCTATCTATCCCCCTCCACCCCCTCTATCTATCTATCTATCTATCTATCTATCTATCTATCTATCTATCTATCTATCTATCCCCCTCCACCCCCTCTATCTATCTATCTATCTATCCCACTCCACCCCCTCTATCTATCTATCTATCTATCTATCTATCTATCCCCCTCCACCCCCTCTATCTATCTATCTATCTATCTATCCCCCTCCACCCCCTCTATCTATCTATCTATCTATCCCACTCCACCCCCTCTATCTATCTATCTATCTATCCCCCTCCACCCCCTCTATCTATCTATCTATCTATCTATCTATCTATCTATCTATCTATCTACTCCACCCCCTCTATCTATCTATCCCCCCACCCCCTCTATCTATCTATCCCCCCACCCCCTCTATCTATCCCCCCACCCCCTCTATCTATCCCCCTCCACCCCCTCTATCTATCCCCCTCCACCCCCTCTATCTATCTATCTATCTATCTATCCCCATCCACCCCTCTATCTATCTATCTATCTATCTATCTATCTATCATCTATCATCTATCCATCCCCATGCGCCCCCCCTCTCCCTCTCAGCGCTCCCTATGAATATCTATCCATTACCATATCTATCTAGGTGTGTCCCCCCCCCACACCCATTCATAACTTTCTTTTCACTTCTCCGGGTCGCCCCCTCTCTCCACGTCCCATGCCGGGCTGCGAGATCGAGGCCCGGACCCGGGTCACCCCTTCGGCTCCCCGCGACGCCCGCCTCCGAGCGCCCCTTCCCGGCCTGGCCCAGGGCGCCGACCGGAGGTTTCCGCCTCCCCCAGCCTCTCTCTCTCTCCCGCTCCCGGACGACTGGTCTTTTTTTTGTCCTCCATGCTTGGAGGGGGCCGACCGATGTGTGGGAGGCTGGATCGGCCACCCGGCGCGGTGGACTCCTTGCCAACCAAAGCCATGCTGGGAATCTCTCTCTCTTTGCTTCCCATTAGTGGGGGGGGGGGGTTAAGACGTCCGCGCCGGGAATTCCCTTTTGTTCAATCCGGTGGGCGAACCTTGTGCCAAACTCAGCAACTTTGGGGTGGCCGGGGAGCGGGGGGGGGGGGGTCTGTTTTCAGCAGGGGCCTTATGTTTGTGGTGGTGCCAAACGACGCTGTTGCATGCCCAGCGGTTCTGTCGGCGTCCAGACACGGCACTCGTTCGGTTCCGAAATCCCAAGATGGCCGCCCGGGCGGTGACATCCAAGATGGCCGCCATGCGGGGTCTAAGCCCAGAGGGCCGCCGGTGTGGTGACATCCAAGATGGCCGCCATGCGGGGTCTAAGCCCAGAGGGCCGCCGGTGTGGTGACATCCAAGATGGCCGCCATGCGGGGTCTAAGCCCAGAGGGCCGCCGGTGTGGTGACATCCAAGATGGCCGCCATGCGGGGTCTAAGCCCAGAGGGCCGCCGGTGTGGTGACATCCAAGATGGCCGCCATGCGGGGTCTAAGCCCAGAGGGCCGCCGGTGTGGTGACATCCAAGATGGCCGCCAATTGGGTCCAATCCCAAGGGGAGAGAACTCCAAGATGGCTGCCGGTGGGCTGAAATCCAAGATGGCTGCCCAGGCGCTGAAATCCAAGATGGCCGCTCGATGGTAGAATCCCATCTGGGCCGCTCGTATGGGGGGATCAGAGATGAGGGCCGTGTTTCTCCGCTCCAAGATGGCTGTTCTGGCCAGGGTTCTGAATTCCAAGATGGCCGCCTCTGAGGGCCTTCCTTTCCCTCACGCCAAGATGGCTGCCATTGGGGAAATCCAATTGAAGATCCAACCTGGCTGCCCGCGGCGCGTTTCCGGCCAGCCGTGGGCCCCGCGGCCTCCTCAAAAGCCAATCCAGCCCCCCGTAGGCCATCCTGGGTCCACCATCAAAGATGGCCGCCGGGGTGGGCTTGCATTCAACATGGCCGCCACGATGGCTCTCTCCCCCGGCCTACCATCAAGATGGCTACCACGGCAACCCCGGCCTACTCTCAAGATGGCCGCCCCCCCCCCCCCGCCCGGCCTACAACCAAGATGGACACCAGGAACGCCAACCCCCACCCCCAGGCAGTGTGGGGAGCAGCAATCAGAGAGTGTCTATTTTATGCCTGAGACTCCAGGGAGGAGAAGATATTTTGGGGGGACCCCCCCGGCCCCTCCCCTACCAGGAGGAGACCCCAAGACTTGGGCCCCCCCCGAACCAGGATCGAGGGAGAGGAGAGACACGACCAAGGGACTTTTTTTGTTGTGGTGCAAGGGGCTGTACAGTTCCCCCACCCCCAGCCTGGACCTTGGGGGGGGCGGAGCCATGGGGTGCGGGGGCGGAGCCGTGGGGTGTGGGGGCGGAGCCGTGGGGCGCCGGGAGCTGTACACATTTTTAAAACATTGCAAGAAACAAAACTTATTGTAAATATAAAACCAAAAACGTTTAACCGACTCGACTTGCGGTGACCCCCCCCATAATGCCCCCCCCACTTCCCTTGGGGTCCCCCAGCCCCCATTAATGGCCACCCACCTCCCTTGGGATCCCCCAGACCCTCTCCCTAGCCCCCCTGGTTCTTCAACTTTCAGCCACCCTCGCCGCCTCCCCCCCCCCAGATCCTCAACCTCCCGGGGTCCCCCGCTTCCCCCCAACTCCTGGACATCCTTCCCGGATGCCCCCCTGGACTCCCAGCCCCCCAGTCACCCCCTCCTCTCCCCTGTTCTCCCACCCCCAGGCCCCTAAACTCCCAGACCCCCCCATCTCCCAGCCTGTCCCCCTCACGGCCCCCTGCTCCCCTGGGCCCCGCACTTACCAACTCCCCTACCCCACCCCCACGGCTTTCCTCGACCCCCCGTCTCTGCCTTACCCCCTCCCACCTCTCTTGTTACTCCAAGACTGAGATCTGAACGTGATCGGGGGTCACAGCCAGGGCCCCCAACCCCCGGGACTGGCTGGCTCGGGGGGGCAGGGAATGGGGAAGGGGTTTGTCCCCTCTAAGGGGCGCATTATGCATCTGGGGACAGGCTTGGAGGCCAGAGGGGGGGAGTCTCTCTGCCCCCCCACATATGGGGGGGAGGTGGAGATTCATCCATCTGAGCAAGACACCTCTGAGGTTTGGGGGGTCAAAGATTCCAGGCCCACCCCCCCCCAACCACTCTAACCCACCAGCCCCCACTCCCCTCCCAGAGCCAGGGAGAGAACCCAGGAGTCCTGGCCCCTAGCCCCCCCCTCCTCCGACCCACCAGCCCCCACTCCCCTCCCAGAGCCGGGGAGAGAACCCAGGAGTCCTGGCCCCCAGCCCCCCCTCCTCCGACCCACCAGCCCCCACTCTCCTCCCAGAGCCGGGGAGAGAACCCAGGAGTCCTGGCCCCCAGCCCCCCCTCCTCCGACCCACCAGCCCCCACTCTCCTCCCAGAGCCGGGGAGAGAACCCAGGAGTCCTGGCCCCCAGCCCCCCCTGCTCTAACCCACCAGCCCCCACTCCCCTCCCAGAGCCGGGGAGAGAACCCAGGAGTCCGGGCTCCCAGCCCCCCCTGCTCTAACCACCAGCCCCCACTCCCTCCCGGAGCCAGGGAGAGAACCCAGGAGTCCTGGCTCCCAAACCCCCCTGCTCTGACCCACCAGCCCCCACTCCCCTCCAGAGCCGGGGAGAGAACCCAGGAGTCCTGGCTCCCAGCCCCCCCTGCTCCGACCCACCAGTCCCCACTCCCCTCCCGGAGCCAGGGAGAGAACCCAGGAGTCCGGGCTGCAAATCTCATGACTTGGGGCTGACCTAGATATTTCTGCAAATGGAGCAAGACCCCGGCGCTGATGCTGCCCCCCCAGGAAGGGACACGGGGGGGGGCTGTGGGGCAGAGCGCGGGGAGGGGCACTGGCAGGTCTGGGGGGGGCCGGGGCCCCCACTCATTTGCATTCTCTCCCCATCGCTGGGTGCTATAAATAGCCGCCTGCCCCCCCCCCATCACACGGAGCTGAAAATCGGGGGGGGGGTTGTTGGGGGGGCGGTGGCGGAGGTAACCATGGCAACCCTGCTCTCCAGCAGCTCACCCTGCATTGAGGAGAAACAGAATGGGGGCGGGGCTGGGAGCCAGGACTCCTGGGTTCTCTCCCCAGCTCTGGGAGGGGAGTGGGGGCTGGTGGGTCAGAGCAGGGGGGGGGGGGGGGCTGGGAACCAGGACTCCTGGGTTCTCTCCCCGGCTCTGGGAGGGGAGTGGGGGCTGGTGGGTGAGAGCGGGGGGGCTGGGCGCCCGGACTCCTGGGTTCTCTCCCCGGCTCTGGGAGGGGAGTGGGGGCTGGTGGGTTAAAGCAGGGGGGGCTGGGAGCCAGGACTCCTGGGTTCTCTCCCCGGCTCTG
Organism: Sternotherus odoratus; assembly: GCA_032164245.1. Lineage (NCBI taxonomy): Eukaryota > Metazoa > Chordata > Testudines > Kinosternidae > Sternotherus > Sternotherus odoratus. The sequence goes on from JAVMKO010000062.1 coordinate 538,740, forward strand.
GGAGGGGAGTGGGGGCTGGTGGGTTAGAGCAGGGGGGGCTGGGAGCCAGGACTCCTGGGTTCTCTCCCCGGCTCTGGGAGGGGAGTGGGGGCTGGTGGGTGAGAGCGGGGGGGCTGGGCGCCCGGACTCCTGGGTTCTCTCCCCGGCTCTGGGAGAGGAGTGGGGGCTGGTGGGTTAGAGCAGGGGGGGGCTGGGAGCCAGGACTCCTGGGTTCTCTCCCCGGCTCTGGGAGAGGAGTGGGGGCTGGTGGTTAGAGCAGGGGGGGCTGGGAGCCAGGACTCCTGGGTTCTCTCCCCGGCTCTGGGAGGGGAGTGGGGGCTGGTGGGTGAGAGCGGGGGGGCTGGGCGCCCGGACTCCTGGGTTCTCTCCCCGGCTCTGGGAGGGGAGTGGGGGCTGGTGGGTTAAAGCAGGGGGGGCTGGGAGCCAGGACTCCTGGGTTCTCTCCCCGGCTCTGGGAGGGGAGTGGGGGCTGGGGGGTTAGAGCAGGGGGGGGCTGGGAGCCAGGACTCCTGGGTTCTCTCCCCGGCTCTGGAAGGGGAGTGGGGGCTGGGGGGTTAGAGCAGGGGGGGCTGGGAGCCAGGACTCCTGGGTTCTCTCCCTGGCTCTGGGAGGGGAGTGGGGGCTGGTGGGTCAGAGCAGGGGGGGCTGGGAGCCAGGACTCCTGGGTTCTCTCCCCGGCTCTGGGAGGGGCGTGGGGGCTGGTGGGTTGGAGCAGGGGGGGCTGGGAGCCCGGACTCCTGGGTTCTCTCCCCGGCTCTGGGAGGGGCGTGGGGGCTGGTGGGTTGGAGCAGGGGGGGCTGGGAGCCCGGACTCCTGGGTTCTCTCCCCGGCTCTGGGAGGGGAGTGGGGGCTGGTGGTTCAGGACTGACCTTCCCCCCACCTATGGCCTGTGGGGTGAGACCTCTGCCCCCTTCCCCGCCCCCCTGAGCCAGCCAGTCCCTGCCCTGGGGCCGGGGGGGTCTCTCCTCCCCACAGTCCCCACTAGGGGGAGCCGGTCCCCCCCCCATGTCACAATGGGGTCTGTCTCCCCCTGCAGGCTGCCCCGGGAACGGCCTCACAATGCCCCGGGGGTCCCCCCCTCCCCCAGCTCCCCCCAGTCAGCTGTGCCGGCCGGGTGGGGGGCAGGGATGCAGGGCCCGGCTCGCAGGCCCCCAGCCCCACCCCCTCTCCGATGGGGGAGACCCCCTGCCCCGGGTGCCCCCTCTCCGGCCCCTGCTGCCTGGACGTTCAGGACACCCTCATCCTCCTGCTGGCCCTGACGCTGCTGGTGCAGGTCGCCCTCAAGATCCTGGCCGAGGTAGGGGGCGCTGTGGGGCAGGGAGTGGGGCGGGGGGGGCGCCGTGGGGCAGGGAGTGGGGCGGGGGGGCACCGTGGGGCAGGGGTCTCAGCAGGGGGGTGCCGTGGGGCAGGGAGTGGGGCGGGGGGGGCACCGTGGGGCAGGGGTCTCAGCAGGGGGCGCCGTGGGGCAGGGAGTGGGGCGGGGGGGGCACCGTGGGGCAGGGGTCTCAGCAGGGGGGTGCCGTGGGGCAGGGAGTGGGGCGGGGGGGCACCGTGGGGCAGGGGTCTCAGCAGGGGGGTGCCGTGGGGCAGGGAGTGGGGCGGGGGGCTCAGCAGGGGGCGCCGTGGGGCAGGGAGTGGGGCGGGGGGGCACCGTGGGGCAGGGGTCTCAGCAGGGGGGTGCCGTGGGGCAGGGAGTGGGGCGGGGGGCTCAGCAGGGGGCGCCGTGGGGCAGGGAGTGGGGCGGGGGGGCACCGTAAGGCAGGGGTCTCAGCAGGGGGCGCTGTGGGGCAGGGAGTGGGGCAGGGGTCTCAGCAGGGGGCGCTGTGGGGCAGGGAGTGGGGCGGGGGGGCACCGTGGGGCAGGGGTCTCAGCAGGGGGGTGCCATGGGGCAGGGAGTGGGGCGGGGGGCTCAGCAGGGGGCGCCGTGGGGCAGGGAGTGGGGCGGGGGGGCACCGTGGGGCAGGGGTCTCAGCAGGGGGCGCTGTGGGGCAGGGAGTGGGGCAGGGGTCTCAGCAGGGGGCGCTGTGGGGCAGGGGTCTCAGCAGGGGGCGCTGTGGGGCAGGGGTCTCAGCAGGGGGTGCCGTGATGCAGGGAGTGGGGCGGGGAGCTCAGCAGGGGGCGCTGTGGGGCGGGGAGCTCAGCAGGGGGCGCTGTGGGGCGGGGGGCTCAGCAGGGGGCGCCGTGGGGCGGGGAGCTCAGCAGGGGGTGCTGTGGGGCAGGGGTCTCAGCAGGGGGCACTGTGGGGCGGGGGGTTCAGCAGGGGGCGCCGTGGGGCGGGGAGCTCAGCAGGGGGCGCCGTGGGGCAGGCAGTGGGGGGGGAGCTCAGCAGGGGGCACCGTGGGGCAGGCAGTGGGGGGGGAGCTCAGCAGGGGGCACCGTGGGGCAGGCAGTGGGGGGGGAGCTCAGCAGGGGGCACCGTGGGGCAGGCAGTGGGGGGGGGAGCTCAGCAGGGGGCACCGTGGGGCAGGCAGTGGGGGGGGAGCTCAGCAGGGGGCACCGTGGGGCAGGCAGTGGGGGGGGAGCTCAGCAGGGGGCACCGTGGGACAGGCAGTGGGGGGGGAGCTCAGCAGGGGGCACCGTGGGGCAGGCAGTGGGGGGGGAGTTCAGCAGGGGGCGCCGTGGGGCAGGCAGTGGGGGGGGAGCTCAGCAGGGGGCGCCGTGGGGCGGGGGTCTCAGCAGGGGGCACCATGGGGCAGGCAGTGGGGGGGGGTCTCAGCAGGGGGCGCCGTGGGGCAGGCAGTGGGGGGGGAGCTCAGCAGGGGGCGCCGTGGGGCAGGCAGTGGGGGGGGTCTCAGCAGGGGGCACCATGGGGCAGGCAGTGGGGGGGGGTCTCAGCAGGGGGCGCCGTGGAGCAGGCAGTGGGGGGGTCTCAGCAGGGGGGCGCTCTCCCCCAGCAGGCGGGGCTGGCCCCAGGGCGGCACTAGGGGGGCGCCGTGGGGCAGGGGTCTCAGCAGGGGGCGCCGTGGGGCAGGGGTCTCAGCAGGGGGCGCCGTGGGGTGGGGAGCTCAGCAGGGGGCGCCGTGGGGCAGGGGTCTCAGCAGGGGGTGCCATGGGGCAGGGGTCTCAGCAGGGGGTGCCGTGGGGCAGGGGTCTCAGCAGGGGGCGCCGTGGGGCGGGGAGCTCAGCAGAGGGCGCCGTGGGGCAGGGGGTCTCAGCAGGGGGCGCTGTGGGGCAGGGGGCTCAGCAGGGGGCGCCGTGGGGCAGGGGTCTCAGCAGGGGGCGCCGTGGGGCAGGGGTCTCAACAGGGGGCGCCGTGGGGCGGGGAGCTCAGCAGGGGGCGCCGTGGGGCAGGGGTCTCAGCAGGGGGCGCCGTGGGGCGGGGAGCTCAGCAGGGGGCGCTCTCCCCCAGCAGGCGGGGTGGCCCCACGGCGGCACTAAGGGGCGCTATGGGGCAGGGAGGCGGGTTGCAGCTGCCCCCCCCAGAAGCGGTCGCATCCCCCCCCCCCCCCCCGGCTCAGCCTCTCCCCTGCTCGCTCCCCAGATCCTGGCCCAGCTCTGGAGGCTGCTCGCGGGGTTCTGGGACGTTTTCCGCCCCACGGGTAAGTGGGGCAGCGGGGGGGGGGGGTCTGGGCTGGGGGGCTCTGGGGGGGAGCCAGGGGGCAATGGAGGGGGCTGCGAACCTGCACCCCACGGGTCCAGCTCAGCCCGGCTTGCGGGCGCCCCAGTATCCCCCTCCTGCTCCCTGCGCCCCCTTCTCCCTCATCCCTCCGTCCCCTCGCTCTCCCCTTCCCTCCTTCCCGTCTCCTTCATCCCTCCGTCCCCTCGCTCTCCCCTTCCCTCCTTCCCGTCTCCCTCATCCCTCCGTCCCCTCGCTCTCCCCTTCCCTCCTTCCCGTCTCCCTCATCCCTCCGTCCCCTCGCTCTCCCCTTCCCTCCTTCCCGTCTCCCTCATCCCTCCGTCCCCTCGCTCTCCCCTTCCCTCCTTCCCGTCTCCCTCATCCCTCCGTCCCCTCGCTCTCCCCTTCCCTCCTTCCCGTCTCCCTCATCCCTCCGTCCCCTCGCTCTCCCCTTCCCTCCTTCCCGTCTCCCTCATCCCTCCGTCCCCTCGCTCTCCCCTTCCCTCCTTCCCGTCTCCCTCATCCCTCCGTCCCCTCGCTCTCCCCTTCCCCCCGTCCCGTCTCCCTCCTCCCTCCGTCCCCTCGCTCTCCCCTTCCCTCCTTCCCGTCTCCCCCGTCCCTCCGTCCCCTCGCTCTCCCCTTCCCTCCTTCCCGTCTCCCTCGTCCCTCCGTCCCCTCGCTCTCCCCTTCCCCCCTTCCCGTCTCCCTCGTCCCTCCGTCCCCTCGCTCTCCCCTTCCCTCCGTCCCGTCTCCCTCATCCCTCCGTCCCCTCGCTCTCCCCTTCCCTCCTTCCCGTCTCCCTCGTCCCTCCGTCCCCTCGCTCTCCCCTTCCCCCGTCCCGTCTCCCTCATCCCTCTGTCCCCTCGCTCTCCCCTTCCCTCCTTCCCGTCTCCCCCGTCCCTCCGTCCCCTCGCTCTCCCCTTCCCCCGTCCCGTCTCCCTCATCCCTCCGTCCCCTCGCTCTCCCCTTCCCCCCTTCCCGTCTCCCTCCTCCCTCCGTCCCCTCGCTCTCCCCTTCCCCCCGTCCCGTCTCCCTCATCCCTCCGTCCCCTCGCTCTCCCCTTCCCCCCTTCCCGTCTCCCTCCTCCCTCCGTCCCCTCGCTCTCCCCTTCCCCCGTCCCGTCTCCCTCATCCCTCCGTCCCCTCGCTCTCCCCTTCCCCCCTTCCCGTCTCCCTCCTCCCTCCGTCCCCTCGCTCTCCCCTTCCCCCCGTCCCGTCTCCCTCGTCCCTCCGTCCCCTCGCTCTCCCCTTCCCCCCTTCCCGTCTCCCCCATCCCTCCGTCCCCTCGCTCTCCCCTTCCCCCCGTCCCGTCTCCCTCGTCCCTCCGTCCCCTCGCTCTCCCCTTCCCTCCTTCCCGTCTCCCTCGTCCCTCCGTCCCCTCGCTCTCCCCTTCCCTCCATCCCGTCTCCCTCATCCCTCCGTCCCCTCGCTCTCTCCCCTTCCCTCCTTCCCGTCTCCCTCGTCCCTCCGTCCCCTCGCTCTCCCCTTCCCTCCTTCCCGTCTCCCTCATCCCTCCGTCCCCTCGCTCTCCCCTTCCCTCCTTCCCGTCTCCCTCATCCCTCCGTCCCCTCGCTCTCCCCTTCCCTCCTTCCCGTCTCCCTCGTCCCTCCGTCCCCTCGCTCTCCCCTTCCCTCCTTCATCCCTCCGTCCCCTCGCTCTCCCCTTCCCTCCTTCCCGTCTCCCTCGTCCCTCCGTCCCCTCGCTCTCCCCTTCCCCCCGTCCCGTCTCCCTCGTCCCTCCGTCCCCTCGCTCTCCCCTTCCCCCCGTCCCGTCTCCCTCGTCCCTCCGTCCCCTCGCTCTCCCCTTCCCTCCTTCCCGTCTCCCTCGTCCCTCCGTCCCCTCGCTCTCCCCTTCCCTCCGTCCCGTCTCCCTCGTCCCTCCGTCCCCTCGCTCTCCCCTTCCCTCCTTCCCGTCTCCCTCGTCCCTCCGTCCCCTCGCTCTCCCCTTCCCCCCGTCCCGTCTCCCTCGTCCCTCCGTCCCCTCGCTCTCCCCTTCCCTCCGTCCCGTCTCCCTCGTCCCTCCGTCCCCTCGCTCTCCCCTTCCCTCCGTCCCGTCTCCCTCGTCCCTCCGTCCCCTCGCTCTCCCCTTCCCCCCGTCCCGTCTCCTTCATCCCTCCGTCCCCTCGCTCTCCCCTTCCCTCCTTCCCGTCTCCCTCCTCCCTCCGTCCCCTCGCTCTCCCCTTCCCCCCGTCCCGTCTCCTTCATCCCTCCGTCCCCTCGCTCTCCCCTTCCCTCCTTCCCGTCTCCCTCGTCCCTCCGTCCCTCGCTCTCCCCTTCCCTCCTTCCCGTCTCCCTCGTCCCTCCGTCCCCTCGCTCTCCCCTTCCCTCCTTCCCGTCTCCCTCGTCCCTCCGTCCCCTCGCTCTCCCCTTCCCTCCTTCCCGTCTCCCTCATCCCTCCGTCCCCTCACTCTCCCCTTCCCCCCGTCCCGTCTCCTTCATCCCTCCGTCCCCTCGCTCTCCCCTTCCCTCCTTCCCGTCTCCTTCATCCCTCCGTCCCCTCGCTCTCCCCTTCCCTCCTTCCCGTCTCCTTCATCCCTCCGTCCCCTCGCTCTCCCCTTCCCCCCGTCCCGTCTCCTTCATCCCTCCGTCCCCTCGCTCTCCCCTTCCCTCCTTCCCGTCTCCTTCATCCCTCCGTCCCCTCGCTCTCCCCTTCCCTCCTTCCCGTCTCCCCCATCCCTACGTCCCCTCGCTCTCCCCTTCCCTCCGTCCCGTCTCCTTCATCCCTCCGTCCCCTCGCTCTCCCCTTCCCTCCTTCCCGTCTCCCTCATCCCTCCGTCCCCTCGCTCTCCCCTTCCCCCCGTCCCGTCTCCCTCATCCCTCCGTCCCCTCGCTCTCCCCTTCCCTCCGTCCCGTCTCCCTCGTCCCTCCGTCCCCTCGCTCTCCCCTTCCCTCCGTCCCGTCTCCTTCATCCCTCCGTCCCCTCGCTCTCCCCTTCCCTCCTTCCCGTCTCCTTCATCCCTCCGTCCCCTCGCTCTCCCCTTCCCTCCTTCCCGTCTCCTTCATCCCTCCGTCCCCTCGCTCTCCCCTTCCCTCCTTCCTGTCTCATCCCTCCGTCCCCTCGGTATCTCCTTCCCTCCTTCCCGTCTCCCTCCTCCCTCCGTCCCCTCGCTCTCCCCTTCCCTCCGTCCCGTCTCTCTCGTCCCTCCGTCCCCTCGCTCTCCCCTTCCCTCCTTCATCCCTCCGTCCCCTCGCTCTCCCCTTCCCCCCGTCCCGTCTCCCTCATCCCTCCGTCCCCTCGCTCTCCCCTTCCCCCCGTCCCGTCTCCTTCATCCCTCCGTCCCCTCGCTCTCCCCTTCCCCCCGTCCCGTCTCCCTCATCCCTCCGTCCCCTCGCTCTCCCCTTCCCTCCGTCCCGTCTCCCTCGTCCCTCCGTCCCCTCGCTCTCCCCTTCCCTCCGTCCCGTCTCCTTCATCCCTCCGTCCCCTCGCTCTCCCCTTCCCTCCTTCCCGTCTCTCCCTCCGTCCCCTCGCTCTCCCCTTCCCTCCTTCCCGTCTCCCTCATCCCTCCGTCCCCTCGCTCTCCCCTTCCCTCCTTCCCGTCTCCCTCCTCCCTCCGTCCCCTCGCTCTCCCCTTCCCCCCGTCCCGTCTCCTTCATCCCTCCGTCCCCTCGCTCTCCCCTTCCCTCCTTCCCGTCTCCCTCGTCCCTCCGTCCCCTCGCTCTCCCCTTCCCTCCTTCCCGTCTCCCTCGTCCCTCCGTCCCCTCGCTCTCCCCTTCCCTCCTTCCCGTCTCCCTCATCCCTCCGTCCCCTCGCTCTCCCCTTCCCTCCTTCCCGTCTCCCTCATCCCTCCGTCCCCTCGCTCTCCCCTTCCCCCCGTCCCGTCTCCTTCATCCCTCCGTCCCCTCGCTCTCCCCTTCCCTCCTTCCCGTCTCCCTCGTCCCTCCGTCCCCTCGCTCTCCCCTTCCCTCCTTCCCGTCTCCGTCATCCCTCCGTCCCCTCGCTCTCCCCTTCCCTCCGTCCCGTCTCCCTCCTCCCTCCGTCCCCTCGCTCTCCCCTTCCCTCCTTCCCGTCTCCCTCCTCCCTCCGTCCCCTCGCTCTCCCCTTCCCTCCTTCCCGTCTCCCCCGTCCCTCCGTCCCCTCGCTCTCCCCTTCCCTCCTTCCCGTCTCCCTCCTCCCTCCGTCCCCTCGCTCTCCCCTTCCCTCCTTCCCGTCTCCCCCGTCCCTCCGTCCCCTCGCTCTCCCCTTCCCTCCTTCCCGTCTCCCTCGTCCCTCCGTCCCCTCGCTCTCCCCTTCCCTCCGTCCCGTCTCCCTCGTCCCTCCGTCCCCTCGCTCTCCCCTTCCCTCCTTCCCGTCTCCCTCCTCCCTCCGTCCCCTCGCTCTCCCCTTCCCCCCATCCCGTCTCCCTCCTCCCTCCGTCCCCTCGCTCTCCCCTTCCCTCCTTCCCGTCTCCCTCATCCCTCCGTCCCCTCGCTCTCCCCTTCCCTCCTTCCCGTCTCCCTCGTCCCTCCGTCCCCTCGCTCTCCCCTTCCCTCCTTCCCGTCTCCCTCGTCCCTCCGTCCCCTCGCTCTCCCCTTCCCTCCGTCCCGTCTCCCTCCTCCCTCCGTCCCCTCGCTCTCCCCTTCCCTCCTTCCCGTCTCCCTCGTCCCTCCGTCCCCTCGCTCTCCCCTTCCCTCCTTCCCGCCTCCCTCATCCCTCCGTCCCCTCGCTCTCCCCTTCCCTCCTTCCCGCCTCCCTCATCCCTCCGTCCCCTCGCTCTCCCCTTCCCTCCTTCCCGTCTCCCTCGTCCCTCCGTCCCCTCGCTCTCCCCTTCCCCCCGTCCCGTCTCCCTCCTCCCTCCGTCCCCTCGCTCTCCCCTTCCCTCCTTCCCGTCTCCTTCATCCCTCCGTCCCCTCGCTCTCCCCTTCCCTCCTTCCCGTCTCCCTCGTCCCTCCGTCCCCTCGCTCTCCCCTTCCCTCCGTCCCGTCTCCTTCCTCCCTCCGTCCCCTCGCTCTCCCCTTCCCTCCTTCCCGTCTCCCTCCTCCCTCCGTCCCCTCGCTCTCCCCTTCCCTCCTTCCCATCTCCCTCCTCCCTCCGTCCCCTCGCTCTCCCCTTCCCTCCGTCCCGTCTTCCTCATCCCTCCGTCCCCTCGCTCTCCCCTTCCCTCCTTCCCGTCTCCCTCGTCCCTCCGTCCCCTCGCTCTCCCCTTCCCCCCGTCCCGTCTCCTTCCTCCCTCCGTCCCCTCGCTCTCCCCTTCCCTCCTTCCCGTCTCCCTCGTCCCTCCGTCCCCTCGCTCTCCCCTTCCCTCCATCCCGTCTCCCTCCTCCCTCCGTCCCCTCGCTCTCCCCTTCCCTCCATCCCGTCTCACCCGTCCCTCCGTCCCCTGGCTCTTCCCTTCCCTCCGTCCCGTCTCCCTCGTCCCTCCGTCCCCTCGCTCTCCCCTTCCCTCCTTCCCGTCTCCTTCATCCCTCCGTCCCCTCGCTCTCCCCTTCCCTCCTTCCCGTCTCCCTCATCCCTCCGTCCCCTCGCTCTCCCCTTCCCTCCTTCCCGTCTCCCTCATCCCTCCGTCCCCTCGCTCTCCCCTTCCCTCCTTCCCGTCTCCCTCGTCCCTCCGTCCCCTCGCTCTCCCCTTCCCTCCGTCCCGTCTCCCTCATCCCTCCGTCCCCTCGCTCTCCCCTTCCCTCCGTCCCGTCTCCCTCATCCCTCCGTCCCCTCGCTCTCCCCTTCCCCCCGTCCCGTCTCCCTCATCCCTCCGTCCCCTCGCTCTCCCCTTCCCTCCTTCCCGTCTCCCTCGTCCCTCCGTCCCCTCGCTCTCCCCTTCCCTCCTTCCCGTCTCCCTCGTCCCTCCGTCCCCTCGCTCTCCCCTTCCCTCCTTCCCGTCTCCCTCATCCCTCCGTCCCCTCGCTCTCCCCTTCCCTCCGTCCCGTCTCCCTCCTCCCTCCGTCCCCTCGCTCTCCCCTTCCCTCCTTCCCGTCTCCCTCATCCCTCCGTCCCCTCGCTCTCCCCTTCCCTCCTTCCCGTCTCCCTCATCCCTCCGTCCCCTCGCTCTCCCCTTCCCTCCTTCCCGTCTCCCCCGTCCCTCCGTCCCCTCGCTCTCCCCTTCCCTCCGTCCCCTCGCTCTCTCCCTTCCCCCGTCCCGTCTCCCTCCTCCCTCCGTCCCCTCGCTCTCCCCTTCCCTCCTTCCCGTCTCCCCCGTCCCTCCGTCCCCTCGCTCTCCCCTTCCCTCCGTCCCCTCGCTCTCCCCTTCCCTCCTTCCCGTCTCCCTCATCCCTCCGTCCCCTCGCTCTCCCCTTCCCTCCTTCCCGTCTCCCCCGTCCCTCCGTCCCCTCGCTCTCCCCTTCCCTCCGTCCCCTCGCTCTCCCCTTCCCCCGTCCCGTCTCCCTCCTCCCTCCGTCCCCTCGCTCTCCCCTTCCCTCCTTCCCGTCTCCCCCGTCCCTCCGTCCCCTCGCTCTCCCCTTCCCTCCGTCCCCTCGCTCTCCCCTTCCCTCCTTCCCGTCTCCTTCATCCCTCCGTCCCCTCGCTCTCCCCTTCCCTCCGTCCCGTCTCCCTCGTCCCTCCGTCCCCTCGCTCTCCCCTTCCCCCGTCCCGTCTCCTTCATCCCTCCGTCCCCTCGCTCTCCCCTTCCCTCCTTCCCGTCTCCTTCATCCCTCCGTCCCCTCGCTCTCCCCTTCCCTCCTTCCCGTCTCCCTCATCCCTCCGTCCCCTCGCTCTCCCCTTCCCTCCTTCCCGTCTCCTTCATCCCTCCGTCCCCTCGCTCTCCCCTTCCCTCCGTCCCGTCTCCCTCGTCCCTCCGTCCCCTCGCTCTCCCCTTCCCCCCGTCCCGTCTCCTTCATCCCTCCGTCCCCTCGCTCTCCCCTTCCCTCCTTCCCGTCTCCTTCATCCCTCCGTCCCCTCGCTCTCCCCTTCCCTCCGTCCCGTCTCCCTCGTCCCTCCGTCCCCTCGCTCTCCCCTTCCCTCCTTCCCGTCTCCCTCCTCCCTCCGTCCCCTCGCTCTCCCCTTCCCTCCATCCCGTCTCCTTCATCCCTCCGTCCCCTCGCTCTCCCCTTCCCTCCTTCCCGTCTCCTTCATCCCTCCGTCCCCTCGCTCTCCCCTTCCCCCCGTCCCGTCTCCTTCATCCCTCCGTCCCCTCGCTCTCCCCTTCCCTCCTTCCCGTCTCCTTCATCCCTCCGTCCCCTCGCTCTCCCCTTCCCCCCGTCCCGTCTCCTTCATCCCTCCGTCCCCTCGCTCTCCCCTTCCCTCCTTCCCGTCTCCTTCATCCCTCCGTCCCCTCGCTCTCCCCTTCCCTCCTTCCCGTCTCCCCCATCCCTACGTCCCCTCGCTCTCCCCTTCCCTCCGTCCCGTCTCCCTCATCCCTCCGTCCCCTCGCTCTCCCCTTCCCTCCTTCCCGTCTCCCTCATCCCTCCGTCCCCTCGCTCTCCCCTTCCCTCCTTCCCGTCTCCCCCGTCCCACCGTCCCCTCGCTCTCCCCTTCCCTCCTTCCCGTCTCCCTCGTCCCTCCGTCCCCTCGCTCTCCCCTTCCCTCCTTCCCGTCTCTCCCTCCGTCCCCTCGCTCTCCCCTTCCCTCCGTCCCGTCTCCCTCCTCCCTCCGTCCCCTCGCTCTCCCCTTCCCTCCGTCCCGTCTCTCTCGTCCCTCCGTCCCCTCGCTCTCCCCTTCCCTCCTTCATCCCTCCGTCCCCTCGCTCTCCCCTTCCCCCCGTCCCGTCTCCTTCATCCCTCCGTCCCCTCGCTCTCCCCTTCCCCCCGTCCCGTCTCCTTCATCCCTCCGTCCCCTCGCTCTCCCCTTCCCTCCTTCCCGTCTCCTTCATCCCTCCGTCCCCTCGCTCTCCCCTTCCCTCCTTCCCGTCTCCCTCGTCCCTCCGTCCCCTCGCTCTCCCCTTCCCTCCGTCCCGTCTCCCTCATCCCTCCGTCCCCTCGCTCTCCCCTTCCCTCCGTCCCGTCTCCCTCATCCCTCCGTCCCCTCGCTCTCCCCTTCCCTCCTTCCCGTCTCCCTCGTCCCTCCGTCCCCTCGCTCTCCCCTTCCCTCCGTCCCGTCTCCCTCATCCCTCCGTCCCCTCGCTCTCCTCTTCCCTCCTTCCCGTCTCCCTCCTCCCTCCGTCCCCTCGCTCTCCCCTTCCCTCCTTCCCGTCTCCCTCATCCCTCCGTCCCCTCGCTCTCCCCTTCCCTCCTTCCCGTCTCCCTCATCCCTCCGTCCCCTCGCTCTCCCCTTCCCTCCTTCCCGTCTCCCTCATCCCTCCGTCCCCTCGCTCTCCTCTTCCCTCCTTCCCGTCTCCCTCCTCCCTCCGTCCCCTCGCTCTCCCCTTCCCTCCGTCCCGTCTCCCTCATCCCTCCGTCCCCTCGCTCTCCCCTTCCCTCCTTCCCGTCTCCCTCGTCCCTCCGTCCCCTCGCTCTCCCCTTCCCTCCTTCCCGTATCCCTCCTCCCTCCGTCCCCTCGCTCTCCCCTTCCCCCCGTCCCGTCTCCCTCCTCCCTCCGTCCCCTCGCTCTCCCCTTCCCTCCTTCCCGTCTCCGTCATCCCTCCGTCCCCTCGCTCTCCCCTTCCCTCCGTCCCGTCTCCCTCCTCCCTCCGTCCCCTCGCTCTCCCCTTCCCTCCTTCCCGTCTCCCTCCTCCCTCTGTCCCCTCGCTCTCCCCTTCCCCCCGTCCCGTCTCCTTCATCCCTCCGTCCCCTCGCTCTCCCCTTCCCTCCTTCCCGTCTCCCTCGTCCCTCCGTCCCCTCGCTCTCCCCTTCCCTCCTTCCCGTCTCCCTCGTCCCTCCGTCCCCTCGCTCTCCCCTTCCCTCCTTCCCGTCTCCCTCATCCCTCCGTCCCCTCGCTCTCCCCTTCCCTCCTTCCCGTCTCCCTCATCCCTCCGTCCCCTCGCTCTCCCCTTCCCCCCGTCCCGTCTCCTTCATCCCTCCGTCCCCTCGCTCTCCCCTTCCCTCCTTCCCGTCTCCCTCGTCCCTCCGTCCCCTCGCTCTCCCCTTCCCTCCTTCCCGTCCGTCATCCCTCCGTCCCCTCGCTCTCCCCCTTCCTCCGTCCCGTCTCCCTCCTCCCTCCGTCCCCTCGCTCTCCCCTTCCCTCCTTCCCGTCTCCCTCGTCCCTCCGTCCCCTCGCTCTCCCCTTCCCCCCGTCCGGTCTCCTTCATCCCTCCGTCCCCTCGCTCTCCCCTTCCCTCCTTCCGTCTCCCTCGTCCCTCCGTCCCCTCGCTCTCCCCTTCCCTCCTTCCGTCTCCGTCATCCCTCCGTCCCCTCGCTCTCCCCTTCCCTCCGTCCCGTCTCCCTCCTCCCTCCGTCCCCTCGCTCTCCCCTTCCCTCCTTCCCGTCTCCCTCCTCCCTCTGTCCCCTCGCTCTCCCCTTCCCCCCGTCCCGTCTCCTTCATCCCTCCGTCCCCTCGCTCTCCCCTTCCTCCTTCCCGTCTCCCTCGTCCCTCCGTCCCCTCGCTCTCCCCTTCCCTCCTTCCCGTCTCCCTCGTCCCTCCGTCCCCTCGCTCTCCCCTTCCCTCCTTCCCGTCTCCCTCATCCCTCCGTCCCCTCGCTCTCCCCTTCCCTCCTTCCCGTCTCCTCCTCCCTCCGTCCCTCGCTCTCCCCTTCCCCCGTCCCGTCTCCTTCATCCCTCCGTCCCCTCGCTCTCCCCTTCCCTCCTTCCCGTCTCCCTCGTCCCTCCGTCCCCTCGCTCTCCCCTTCCCTCCTTCCCGTCTCCCTCGTCCCTCCGTCCCCTCGCTCTCCCCTTCCCCCCGTCCCGTCTCCTTCATCCCTCCGTCCCCTCGCTCTTCCCCTTCCCCCCTTCCCGTCTCCCTCCTCCCTCCGTCCCCTCGCTCTCCCCTTCCCTCCTTCCCGTCTCCCTCCTCCCTCCGTCCCCTCGCTCTCCCTTCCCCCCGTCCCGTCTCCTTCGTCCCTCCGTCCCCTCGCTCTCCCCTTCCCTCCTTCCCGTCTCCCTCGTCCCTCCGTCCCCTCGCTCTCCCCTTCCCTCCTTCCCGTCTCCCTCGTCCCTCCGTCCCCTCGCTCTCCCCTTCCCTCCTTCCCGTCTCCCTCGTCCCTCCGTCCCCTCGCTCTCCCCTTCCCTCCTTCCCGTCTCCTTCGTCCTCCGTCCCCTCGCTCTCCCTTCCCCCCGTCCCGTCTCCTTCATCCCTCCGTCCCCTCGCTCTCCCCTTCCTCCTTCCCGTCTCCTTCATCCCTCCGTCCCCTCGCTCTCCCCTTCGCCTCCTTCCCGTCTCCTTCATCCCTCCGTCCCCTCGCTCTCCCCTTCCCCCCGTCCCGTCTCCTTCATCCCTCCGTCCCCTCGCTCTCCCCTTCCCTCCTTCCCGTCTCCTTCATCCCTCCGTCCCCTCGCTCTCCCCTTCCCTCCTTCCCGTCTCCCCCATCCTACGTCCCCTCGCTCTCCCCTTCCCTCCGTCCCGTCTCCTTCATCCCTCCGTCCCTCGCTCTCCCTTCCCTCCGTCCCGTCTCCTTCATCCCTCCGTCCCCTCGCTCTCCCCTTCCCTTCCTTCCCGTCTCCCTCATCCCTCCGTCCCCTCGCTCTCCCCTTCCCCCGTCCGTCTCCCTCATCCCTCCGTCCCCTCGCTCCTCCCCTTCCCTCCGTCCCGTCTCCCTCGTCCCTCCGTCCCCTCGCTCTCCCCTTCCCTCCGTCCCGTCTCCTTCGTCCCTCCGTCCCCTCGCTCTCCCCTTCCCTCCTTCCCGTCTCCTTCATCCCTCCGTCCCTCGCTCTCCCCTTCCTCCTTCCTGTCTCATCCCTCCGTCCCCTCGGTCTCTCCTTCCCTCCTTCCCGTCTCCCTCCTCCTCCGTCCCCTCGCTCTCCCCTTCCCTCCGTCCCGTCTCTCTCGTCCCTCCGTCCCCTCGCTCTCCCCTTCCCTCCTTCATCCCTCCGTCCCCTCGCTCTCCCCTTCCCTCCTTCCCGTCTCCCCCATCCCTACGTCCCCTCGCTCTCCCCCTTCCCTCCTTCCCGTCTCCCTCCTCCCTCCGTCCCCTCGCTCTCCCCTTCCCTCCGTCCCGTCTCCCTCATCCCTCCGTCCCCTCGCTCTCCTCTTCCCTCCTTCCCGTCTCCCTCCTCCCTCCGTCCCCTCGCTCTCCCCTTCCCTCCTTCCCGTCTCCCTCATCCCTCCGTCCCCTCGCTCTCCCCTTCCCTCCTTCCCGTCTCCCTCATCCCTCCGTCCCCTCGCTCTCCTCTTCCCTCCTTCCCGTCTCCCTCGTCCCTCCGTCCCCTCGCTCTCCCTTCCCTCCGTCCCGTCTCTCTCGTCCCTCCGTCCCCTCGCTCTCCCCTTCCCTCCGTCCCGTCTCCCTCATCCCTCCGTCCCCTCGCTCTCCCCTTCCCTCCTTCCCGTCTCCCTCGTCCCTCCGTCCCCTCGCTCTCCCCTTCCCTCCTTCCCGTCTCCTCATCCCTCCGTCCCCTCGCTCTCCCCTTCCCTCCTTCCCGTCTCCTTCATCCTCCGTCCCCTCGCTCTCCCCTTCCCTCCGTCCCGTCTCCTTCATCCCTCCGTCCCCTCGCTCTCCCCTTCCTCCGTCCCGTCTCCCTCGTCCCTCCGTCCCCTCGCTCTCCCCTTCCCCCCGTCCCGTCTCCCTCATCCCTCCGTCCCCTCGCTCTCCCCTTCCCCCCGTCCCGTCTCCCTCCTCCCTCCGTCCCCTCGCTCTCCCCTTCCCCCCGTCCCGTCTCCCTCCTCCCTCCGTCCCCTCGCTCTCCCCTTCCCTCCTTCCCGTCTCCTTCATCCCTCCGTCCCCTCGCTCTCCCCTTCCCTCCGTCCCGTCTCCCTCGTCCCTCCGTCCCCTCGCTCTCCCTCCCTCCTTCCCTCCTTCCCGTCTCCCCTCGTCCCTCCGTCCCCTCGCTCTCCTCTTCCCTCCTTCCCGTCTCCCTCGTCCCTCCGTCCCCTCGCTCTCCCCTTCCTCCATCCGTCTCCCCGTCCTCGTCCCCTCGCTCTCCCCTTCCCTCCTTCCGTCTCCTCATCCTCCGTCCCCTCGCTCTCCCTTCCCTCCTTCCCGTCTCCTTCATCCCTCCGTCCCCTCGCTCTCCCCTTCCCTCCGTCCGTCTCCCTCCTCCCTCCGTCCCCTCGCTCTCTCCCTTCCCTCCGTCCCGTCTCCTCGTCCCTCCGTCCCTCGCTCTCCCTTCCCTCCTTCCCGTCTCCCTCGTCCCTCCGTCCCCTCGCTCTCCCCTTCCCTCGTCCCGTCTCCCTCCTCCCTCCGTCCCCTCGCTCTCCCCTTCCCCCCGTCCCGTCTCCTCCTCCCTCCGTCCCCTCGCTCTCCCCTTCCCTCCTTCCCGTCTCCCGTCATCCCTCCGTCCCCTCGCTCTCCCCTTCCCTCCGTCCCGTCTCCTCCTCCTCCGTCCCCTCGCTCTCCTCTTCCCTCCTTCCCGTCTCCCTCCCCGTCCCCTCGCTCTCCCCTTCCCTCCGTCCCGTCTCCCTCATCCCTCCGTCCCCTCGCTCTCCCTTCCCTCCTTCCCGTCTCCCTCCTCCCTCCGTCCCCTCGCTCTCCCCTTCCCCCCGTCCCGTCTCCCTCCTCCCTCCGTCCCCTCGCTCTCCCCTTCCCTCCTTCCCGTCTCCTCATCCCTCCGTCCGCCTCGCTCTCCCCTTTCCCTCCTTCCCGTCTCCCTCGTCCCTCCGTCCCCTCGCTCTCCCCTTCCCTCCTTCCCGTCTCCCTCATCCCTCCGTCCCCTCGCTCTCCCTCTTCCCTCCTTCCCGTCTCCCTCGTCCCTCCGTCCCCTCGCTCTCCCCTTCCCTCCTTCCCGTCTCCCTCCTCCCTCCGTCCCCTCGCTCTCCCCTTCCCCCCGTCCCGTCTCCCTCCTCCCTCCGTCCCCTCGCTCTCACCCTTCCCTCCTTCCCGTCTCCTTCATCCCTCCGTCCCTCGCTCTCCCCTTCCCTCCTTCCCGTCTCCCTCATCCCTCCGTCCCCTCGCTCTCCCCTTCCCTCCTTCCCGTCTCCTTCATCCCTCCGTCCCCTCGCTCTCCCCTTCCCTCCTTCCCGTCTCCCTCGTCCCTCCGTCCCCTCGCTCTCCCCTTCCCTCCGTCCCGTCTCCCTCGTCCCTCCGTCCCCTCGCTCTCCCCTTCCCTCCGTCCCGTCTCCCTCCTCCTCCGTCCCTCGCTCTCCCCTTCCCTCCTTCCCGTCTCACTCATCCCTCCGTCCCCTCGCTCTCCCCTTCCCTCCTTCCGTCTCCCCGTCCCTCCGTCCCTCGCTCTCCCCTTCCTCCTTCCGTCTCCCTCCTCCCTCCGTCCCTCGCTCTCCCCTTCCCCCCATCCCGTCTCCCTCATCCCTCCGTCCCCTCGCTCTCCCCCTTCCCTCCTTCCCGTCTCTCTCCTCCCTCCGTCCCCTCGCTCTCCCCTTCCCTCCTTCCCGTCTCCCTCGTCCCTCCGTCCCCTCGCTCTCCCCTTCCCTCCGTCCCGTCTCCCTCGTCCCTCCGTCCCCTCGCTCTCCCCTTCCCTCCTTCCCGTCTCCCTCGTCCCTCCGTCCCCTCGCTCTCCCCTTCCCTCCTTCCCGTCTCCTTCATCCCTCCGTCCCCTCGCTCTCCCCTTCCCTCCTTCCCGTCTCCCCGTCCCTCCGTCCCCTCGCTCTCCCTTCCCTCCGTCCCGTCTCCCTCCTCCCTCCGTCCCCTCGCTCTCCCCTTCCCTCCTTCCGTCTCCCTCATCCCTCCGTCCCCTCGCTCTCCCCTTCCCTCCTTCCCGTCTCCCTCGTCCCTCCGTCCCGTCGCTCTCCCCTTCCCTCCGTCCCGTCTCCCTCCTCCCTCCGTCCCCTCGCTCTCCCTTCCCTCCGTCCCGTCTCCCTCCTCCTCCTCCGTCCCCTCGCTCTCCCCTTCCCTCCGTCCCGTCTCTCTCGTCCCTCCGTCCCCTCGCTCTCCCCTTCCCTCCGTCCCGTCTCCCTCGTCCCTCCGTCCCCTCGCTCTCCCTTCCTCCTTCCGCCTCCCTCTCATCCCTCCGTCCCCTCGCTCTCTCCCTTCCCTCCTTCCCGTCTCCCTCCTCCCTCCGTCCCCTCGCTCTCCCCTTCCCCCCTTCCCGTCTCCTTCATCCCTCCGTCCCCTCGCTCTCCCCTTCCCTCCTTCCCGTCTCCCTCGTCCCTCCGTCCCCTCGCTCTCCCCTTCCCTCCGTCCCATCTCCCTCGTCCCTCCGTCCCCTCGCTCTCCCCTTCCCTCCTTCCCGTCTCCCTCGTCCCTCCGTCCCCTCGCTCTCCCCTTCCCCCTTCCCGTCTCCCCCGTCCCTCCGTCCCCTCGCTCTCCCCTTCCCTCCTTCCCGTCTCCTTCATCCCTCCGTCCCTCCTCGCTCTCCCCTTCCCTCCTTCCCGTCTCCCTCATCCCTCCGTCCCCTCGCTCTCCCCTTCCCTCCTTCCCGTCTCCCCCGTCCCTCCGTCCCCTCGCTCTCCCCTTCCCTCCGTCCCGTCTCCCTCCTCCCTCCGTCCCCTCGCTCTCCCCTTCCTCCTTCCCGTCTCCCTCCTCCCTCCGTCCCCTCGCTCTCCCCTTCCCTCCTTCCCAGTCTCCCTCCTCCCTCCGTCCCTCGCTCTCCCCTTCCCTCCTTCCCGTCTCCCTCATCCCTCCGTCCCCTCGCTCTCCCCTTCCCTCCGTCCCGTCTCTCTCGTCCCTCCGTCCCCTCGCTCTCCCCTTCCCTCCGTCCCGTCTCCCTCGTCCCTCCGTCCCTCGCTCTCCCCTTCCCTCCTTCCCGTCTCCCCCGTCCCTCCATCCCCTCGCTCTCCCCTTCCCTCCGTCCCGTCTCTCTCGTCCCTCTGTCCCCTCGGTCTCCCCTTCCCTCCGTCCCGTCTCCTCCTCCCTCCGTCCCTCGCTCTCCCCTTCCCTCCTTCCCGTCTCTCTCCTCCCTCCGTCCCCTCGCTCTCCCCTTCCCTCCTTCCCGTCTCTCTCGTCCCTCCGTCCCCTCGCTCTCCCCTTCCCTCCTTCCGTCTCCCTCGTCCCTCCGTCCCCTCGCTCTCCCCTTCCTCCTTCCGTCTCCCTCATCCCTCCGTCCCCTCGCTCTCCCCTTCCCTCCTTCCGTCTCTCTCGTCCCTCCGTCCCTCGCTCTCCCCTTCCCTCCTTCCCGTCTCCCTCGTCCCTCCGTCCCCTCGCTCTCCCCTTCCCTCCTTCCCGTCTCCCTCATCCCTCCGTCCCCTCGCTCTCCCCTTCCCTCCTTCCCGTCTCCCCCGTCCCTCCATCCCCTCGCTCTCCCCTTCCCTCCGTCCCGTCTCTCTCGTCCCTCTGTCCCCTCGCTCTCCCCTTCCCTCCGTCCCGTCTCCCTCCTCCCTCCGTCCCCTCGCTCTCCCCTTCCCTCCGTCCCGTCTCCTTCATCCCTCCGTCCCCTCGCTCTCCCCTTCCCTCCTTCCCGTCTCCTTCATCCCTCCGTCCCCTCGCTCTCCCCTTCCCCCCGTCCCGTCTCCCCCGTCCCTCCGTCCCCTCGCTCTCCCCTTCCCTCCTTCCCGTCTCCCCCGTCCCTCCGTCCCCTCGCTCTCCCCTTCCCTCCTTCCCGTCTCCCCCGTCCCTCCGTCCCCTCGCTCTCCCCTTCCCCCCTTCCCGTCTCCTTCATCCCTCCGTCCCCTCGCTCTCCCCTTCCCTCCTTCCCGTCTCCTTCATCCCTCCGTCCCCTCGCTCTCCCCTTCCCTCCGTCCCGTCTCCCTCGTCCCTCCGTCCCCTCGCTCTCCCCTTCCCCCCGTCCCGTCTCCCCCGTCCCTCCGTCCCTCGCTCTCCCCTTCCTCCTTCCCGTCTCCCCGTCCCTCCGTCCCTCGCTCTCCCTTCCCTCCTTCCCGTCTCCCCCGTCCCTCCGTCCCCTCGCTCTCCCCTTCCCTCCTTCCCGTCTCCCTCGTCCCTCCGTCCCCTCGCTCTCCCCTTCCCTCCTTCCCGTCTCCCTCATCCCTCCGTCCCCTCGCTCTCCCCTTCCCTCCTTCCCGTCTCCCTCGTCCCTCCGTCCCCTCGCTCTCCCCTTCCCCCCTTCCCGTCTCCCCCATCCCTCCGTCCCCTCGCTCTCCCCTTCCCTCCTTCCCGTCTCCTCGTCCTCCGTCCCCTCGCTCTCCCCTTCCCCCCTTCCCGTCTCCCTCGTCCCTCCGTCCCCTCGCTCTCCCCTTCCCTCCTTCCCGTCTCCCTCGTCCCTCCGTCCCCTCGCTCTCCCCTTCCCTCCTTCCCGTCTCCCTCATCCCTCCGTCCCCTCACTCTCCCCTTCCCCCCGTCCCGTCTCCCTCGTCCCTCCGTCCCCTCGCTCTCCCCTTCCCTCCGTCCCGTCTCCCTCATCCCTCCGTCCCCTCGCTCTCCCCTTCCCTCCTTCCCGTCTCCCTCGTCCCTCCGTCCCCTCGCTCTCCCCTTCCCCCCTTCCCGTCTCCCCCATCCCTCCGTCCCCTCGCTCTCCCCTTCCCTCCTTCCCGTCTCCTTCCTCCCTCCGTCCCCTCGCTCTCCCCTTCCCTCCGTCCCGTCTCCCTCGTCCTCCGTCCCTCGCTCTCCCCTTCCCTCCGTCCCGTCTCCCTCGTCCCTCCGTCCCCTCGCTCTCCCCTTCCCTCCTTCCCGTCTCCCCCGTCCCTCCGTCCCCTCGCTCTCCCCCTTCCCTCCTTCCCGTCTCCCCCGTCCCTCCGTCCCCTCGCTCTCCCCTTCCCTCCTTCCCGTCTCCCTCCTCCCTCCGTCCCCTCGCTCTCCCCTTCCCTCCGTCCCGTCTCCCTCGTCCCTCCGTCCCCTCGCTCTCCCCTTCCCCCCGTCCCGTCTCCCCCGTCCCTCCGTCCCCTCGCTCTCCCCTTCCCTCCTTCCCGTCTCCCCCGTCCCTCCGTCCCCTCGCTCTCCCCTTCCCTCCTTCCCGTCTCCTTCATCCCTCCGTCCCCTCGCTCTCCCCTTCCCTCCTTCCGTCTCCCCCGTCCCTCCGTCCTCCCTCGCTCTCCCCTTCCCTCCTTCCCGTCTCCCTCATCCCTCCGTCCCTCGCTCTCCCCTTCCCTCCTTCCCGTCTCCCTCATCCCTCCGTCCCCTCGCTCTCCCCTTCCCTCCTTCCCGTCTCCCTCATCCCTCCGTCCCCTCGCTCTCCCCTTCCTCCGTCCCGTCTCCCTCCTCCCTCCGTCCCCTCGCTCTCCCCTTCCCTCCTTCCCGTCTCCCCCGTCCCTCCGTCCCCTCGCTCTCCCCTTCCCCCCGTCCCGTCTCCCTCATCCCTCCGTCCCCTCGCTCTCCCCTTCCCTCCGTCCCGTCTCCCTCCTCCCTCCGTCCCCTCGCTCTCCCCCTTCCCTCCTTCCCGTCTCCTTCATCCCTCCGTCCCCTCGCTCTCCCCTTCCCTCCTTCCCGTCTCCCTCATCCCTCCGTCCCCTCGCTCTCCTCCCTTCCCTCCTTCCCGTCTCCTTCATCCCTCCGTCCCCTCGCTCTCCCCTTCCCTCCTTCCCGTCTCCTTCATCCCTCCGTCCCCCCTCGCTCTCCCCTTCCCCCCTTCCCGTCTCTCTCGTCCCCTCGTCCCCTCGCTCTCCCCTTCCCTCCTTCCCGTCTCCTTTCATCCCTCCGTCCCCTCGCTCTCCCCTTCCCTTCGTCCCGTCTCCCTCGTCCCCTCCGTCCCCTCGCTCTCCCCTTCCCCCCGTCCCGTCTCCTTCATCCCTCCGTCCCCTCGCTCTCCCCTTCCCTCCTTCCCGTCTCCCTCCTCCCTCCGTCCCCTCGCTCTCCCCTTCCCTCCGTCCCGTCTCCTTCATCCCTCCGTCCCCTCGCTCTCCCCTTCCCTCCTTCCGTCTCCCTCCTCCCTCCGTCCCCTTGCTCTCCCCTTCCCTCCTTCCCGTCTCCCCCGTCCCTCCGTCCCCTCGCTCTCCCCTTCCCTCCTTCCCGTCTCCTTCATCCCTCCGTCCCCCTCGTCTCTCCCCTTCCCTCCTTCCCGTCTCCTTCATCCCTCCGTCCCTCGCTCTCCCCTTCCCTCCGTCCCGTCTCCCTCGTCTCCTCCGTCCCCTCGCTCTCCCCTTCCCTCCTTCCCGTCTCCTTCATCCTCCGTCCCCTCGCTCTCCCTTCCCTCCTTCCCGTCTCCCTCATCCCTCCGTCCCTCGCTCTCCCCTTCCCTCCGTCCCGTCTCCCTCGTCCCTCCGTCCCCTCGCTCTCCCCTTCCCTCCATCCCGTCTCCCTCCTCCCTCCGTCCCCTCGCTCTCCCCTTCCCTCCGTCCCGTCTCCCTCCTCCCTCCGTCCCCTCGCTCTCCCCTTCCCTCCTTCCCGTCTCCCTCATCCCTCCGTCCCCTCGCTCTCCCCTTCCCTCCGTCCCGTCTCCCTCCCTCCCTCTGTCCCCTCGCTCTCCCCTTCCCTCCGTCCCGTCTCCCTCCTCCCTCCGTCCCCTCGCTCTCCCCTTCCCTCCTTCCCGTCTCCCTCATCCCTCCGTCCCCTCGCTCTCCCCTTCCCTCCGTCCCGTCTCCCTCATCCCTCCGTCCCCTCGCTCTCCCCTTCCCTCCTTCCCGTCTCCCTCCTCCCTCCGTCCCCTCGCTCTCCCCCTTCCCCCCGTCCCGTCTCCCTCATCCCTCCGTCCCCTCGCTCTCCCCTTCCCCCCTTCCCGTCTCCCTCCTCCCTCCGTCCCCTCGCTCTCCCCTTCCCTCCTTCCCGTCTCCCCCGTCCCTCCGTCCCCTCGCTCTCCCCTTCCCTCCGTCCCCTCGCTCTCCCCTTCCCTCCTTCCCGTCTCCCTCCTCCCTCCGTCCCCTCGCTCTCCCCTTCCCTCCTTCCCGTCTCCCTCATCCCTCCGTCCCCTCGCTCTCCCGTTCCCTCCTTCCCGTCTCCCTCATCCCTCCGTCCCCTCGCTCTCCCCTTCCCTCCTTCCCGTCTCCCTCGTCCCTCCGTCCCCTCGCTCTCCCCTTCCCTCCTTCCCGTCTCCTTCATCCCTCCGTCCCCTCGCTCTCCCCTTCCCTCCTTCCCGTCTCCCTCCTCCCTCCGTCCCTCGCTCTCCCCTTCCCTCCTTCCCGTCTCCTTCATCCCTCCGTCCCCTCGCTCTCCCCTTCCCTCCTTCCCGTCTCCCTCGTCCCTCCGTCCCCTCGCTCTCCCCTTCCCTCCGTCCCGTCTCCTCGTCCCTCCGTCCCCTCGCTCTCCCTTCCCTCCGTCCCCTCGCTCTCCCCTTCCTCCGTCCGTCTCCCCCGTCCCTCCGTCCCCTCGCTCTCCCCTTCCCTCCTTCCCGTCTCCCCCGTCCCTCCGTCCCCTCGCTCTCCCCTTCCTCCTTCCCGTCTCCCTCGTCCCTCCGTCCCCTCGCTCTCTCTCCCCTTCCCTCCTTCCCGTCTCTCTCCTCCCTCCGTCCCTCGCTCTCCCCTTCCCTCCTTCCGTCTCTCTCCTCCCTCCGTCCCCTCGCTCTCCCCTTCCCTCCTTCCCGTCTCCCTCGTCCCTCCGTCCCCTCGCTCTCCCCTTCCCTCCTTCCCGTCTCTCTCCTCCCTCCGTCCCCTCGCTCTCCCCTTCCCTCCTTCCCGTCTCCCTCGTCCCTCCGTCCCCTCGCTCTCCCCTTCCCTCCTTCCCGTCTCCCCCGTCCCTCCGTCCCCTCGCTCTCCCCTTCCCTCCTTCCCGTCTCCCTCATCCCTCCGTCCCCTCGCTCTCCCCTTCCCTCCTTCCCGTCTCCCCTCGTCCCTCCGTCCCCTCGCTCTTCCCCTTCCCTCCTTCCCGTCTCTCTCCTCCCTCCGTCCCCTCGCTCTCCCCTTCCCTCCTTCCCGTCTCTCTCCTCCCTCCGTCCCTCGCTCTCCCTTCCCTCCTTCCCGTCTCCCTCGTCCCTCCGTCCCCTCGCTCTCCCCCTTCCCTCCTTCCCGTCTCTCTCCTCCCTCCGTCCCCTCGCTCTCCCCTTCCCTCCTTCCCGTCTCCCTCGTCCCTCCGTCCCCTCGCTCTCCCCTTCCCTCCTTCCCGTCTCCCCTGTCCCTCCGTCCCCTCGCTCTCCCCCTTCCCTCCTTCCCGTCTCCCTCATCCCTCCGTCCCCTCGCTCTCCCCTTCCCTCCTTCCCGTCTCCCTCGTCCCTCCGTCCCCTCGCTCTCCCCTTCCCTCCTTCCCGTCTCCCTCATCCCTCCGTCCCCTCGCTCTCCCCTTCCCTCCTTCCCGTCTCCCTCATCCCTCCGTCCCCTCGCTCTCCCCCTTCCCTCCGTCCCGTCTCCCTCCTCCCTCCGTCCCCTCGCTCTCTCCCCTTCCCTCCTTCCCGTCTCCCCCGTCCCTCCGTCCCCTCGCTCTCCCCTTCCCTCCTTCCCGCCTCCCTCATACCTCCGTCCCCTCGCTCTCCCCTTCCCTCCGTCCCGTCTCCCTCATCCCTCCGTCCCCTCGCTCTCCCCTTCCCTCCTTCCTGTCTCACTCATCCCTCGTCCTTTCTTTCGTTCTTTCATGTCTCATTTAATTTCTCTTTCTTTCTTTCACCCTCATTTTCTTTCTTTCTTTCTTATTAATCCATTCTTTCTTTCTTCACTAATTTCTTTCTCTTTCTCATAAATCCTTCCTTTTTCTCTTTCATTCTTTCTTTTTCACACTCATTTTCTCTCTTTCTTTCTTTTTCTCGTAAATCCTTTCTTTCTTTCTTTTTCTTCTTTCACTCATTTCTTTCTTTCTCTCTCATAAATCCTTCCTTCTTTTCTCTCTTTCATTCTTTCTTTCACACTCATTCTCTTTTTCTTTCTCTTTCACACTCTTTTTCTTTCTTTCTTTCTTATTAATCCATTCTTTCTTTCTTCACTAATTTCTTTCTCTTTCTCATAAATCCTTCCTTTCTCTCTTTCATTGTTTCTTTCACACTCATTTTCTCTCTCTTTCTTTCTTTCTTTTTCTCATAAATCCTTTCTTTTTTTCTTTCTTCACTCATTTCTTTCTCAAATCCTTCCTTCTTTTCTCTCTTTCATTCTTTCTTTCCTTCACACTATAATTCTCTTTTTCTTTCTCTTTCACACTCTTTTTCTTTCTTTCTTTCTTTCACACTCATTCTCTTTTTCTTTCTCTTTCACACTCATTTTCTTTCTTTCTTTCTTTCTTTCACACTCATTCTCTTTTTCTTTCTCTTTCACACTCTTTTTCTTTCTTTCTTTCTTTCACACTCATTCTCTTTTTCTTTCTCTTTCACACTCTTTTTCTTTCTTTCTTTCTTTCACACTCATTCTCTTTTTCTTTCTCTTTCACACTCTTTTTCTTTCTTTCTTTCTTATTAATCCATTCTTTCTTTCTTCACTAATTTCTTTCTCTTTCTCATAAATCCTTCCTTTCTCTCTTTCATTGTTTCTTTCACACTCATTTTCTCTCTCTTTCTTTCTTTCTTTTCTCTCATAAATCCTTTCTTTTTTTCTTTCTTCACTCATTTCTTTCTCAAATCCTTCCTTCTTTTCTCTCTTTCATTCTTTCTTTCCTTCACACTCATTCTCTTTTTCTTTCTCTTTCACACTCTTTTTCTTTCTTTCTTTCTTTCACACTCATTCTCTTTTTCTTTCTCTTTCACACTCATTTTCTTTCTTTCTTTCTTTCTTTCACACTCATTCTCTTTTTCTTTCTCTTTCACACTCTTTTTCTTTCTTTCTTTCACACTCATTCTCTTTTTCTTTCTCTTTCACACTCTTTTTCTTTCTTTCTTTCTTTCACACTCATTCTCTTTTTCTTTCTCTTTCACACTCTTTTTCTTTCTTTCTTTCACACTCATTCTCTTTTTCTTTCTCTTTCACACTCTTTTTCTTTCTTTCTTTCTTTCTTTCTTTCACACTCATTCTCTTTTTCTTTCTCTTTCACACTCTTTTTCTTTCTTTCTTCTTTCTTTCACACTCATTCTCTTTTTCTTTCTCTTTCACACTCATTTTCTTTCTTTCTTTCTTATTAATCCATTCTTTCTTTCTTCACTCATTTCTTTCTCATAAATCCTTCCTTCTTTTCTCTCTTTCATTCTTTCTTTCCTTCACACTCATTCTTTCTTTCTTTCTTTCTTTCTTTCTTTCTTTCTTTCTTTCTCTCTCTCTCTCTCCCATTAATCCCTTTTTTTCTCCCCCTCACAGCGCCCCCGTCCCCGCCGCCCGCCAGCCGGAAGCCCCGTTGCCCGAAGCATGATCCCAGCCCCACCTCACCCCGGGACCGGTGCCCCCGGCCTGGGCTCTGCCCCACCGCAGCCGGCTCTGCCCCTGGGACCCCGTCCGGCTCACCATGGACGTCAACCTGCACCGGGACCCTCCCCGGGACGCCCCCGAGGGCCCCCGGCGACCCCCAGGACGCCCCCCGGCGCCGCCCCACCGCCCCGGGGCCCTTCCACAACTGCACCTGCCCCCAGGCCGCCTCGGCCCCCTCCGCCCGCCCCCCGCCGCACCCGGCCACCGTCTCCCGCGGCACCGACGCCCGCCCGGGCCCCGGGGTGCGCTTCCGGCCCCCCAGCCGGGAGGAGCTGACCCGCCCGCCCCCGAGCCCCGCAGCCAGCGGCCTACCAAGGTCTACATCTACCCGGTGCACCCCGAGACGCCCCCCCGCAGCCGCGACCCCTCGCCCGGAAACCGGGAGCTGCGGCGGGAGGAGGGGGCCGGCAGAGCCGGGGGCGGCCGACGAGACCGCGGTGGAGAAGCCGGCGCCGCCCGGGGACCGCGCCCGCTACGTCAAAACGGAGGAGCCGTCCACCCAGGACTGGATCTACCGGCCCATCAAGGAGCCCCCGTGGAACTGGAACCAGGAGGGGTAAAAGGGGGAGCCCTGTCACCCCACCCCCCCCGGCTTGGGAAATAAAGAGTGAAGTCACCGAGCGCTGGTGTGTGCCTGGCCCCGGCCCCCCTCCAACCACTACACCCCTCTGCTAGAGCCGGGGAGAGAACCCAGGAGTCCGGGCTCCCAGCCCCCCCTGCTCCGACCCACCAGCCCCCACTCCCCTCCCAGAGCCGGGGAGAGAACCCAGGAGTCCTGGCTCCCAGCCCCCCTGCTCTGACCCCCCAGCCCCCACTCCCCTCCCAGAGCCGGGGAGAGAACCCCAGGAGTCCTGGCTCCCAGCCCCCCCTGCTCTGACCCACCAGCCCCCACTCCCCTCCCAGAGCCGGGGAGAGAACCCAGGAGTCCTGGCTCCCAGCCCCCCCCTGGTCTAACCCACCAGCCCCCACTCCCTCCAGAGCCGGGGAGAGAACCCAGGAGTCCTGGCTCCCAGCGCCCCCTGCTCTGACCCACCAGCCCCCACTCCCCTCCCAGAGCCAGGGAGAGAACCCAGGAGTCCTGGCTCCCAGCCCCCCCTGCTCCAACCCACCAGCCCCCACTCCCCTCCCAGAGCCGGGGAGAGAACCCAGGAGTCCTGGCTCCCAGCCCCCCCCTGCTCCAACCCACCAGCCCCCACTCCCCTCCCAGAGCCAGGGAGAGAACCCAGGAGTCCTGGCTCCCAGCCCCCCCTGCTCTGACCCACCAGCCCCCACTCCCCTCCCAGAACCGGGGAGAGAACCCAGGAGTCCTGCTTGCAAATCTCATGACACTGGGTTGAATGGGGCACACCGCAATGGGGGGGTGCTAGGATGGGGTGGGGGGGGTGACGTCAGCTGGCAGGGAATTGGGGGGGGATACCAAAGAACTACAGCCCCCAGCATGCTTTGCGGGATGGTTATTTTTCTCCTGAAGAGACTACGGGGTCCCGGGTGGCTCATGGCACAGAATCGCCCCCCGGGTTTGGGGTTTCATTTTCACCCCAAATGGGCCCTATAGTGATACTGACGGG
>JAVMKO010000062.1:565899-610899 GCA_032164245.1 Sternotherus odoratus
CCGTCCCCTCGCTCTCCTCCTCCTTCCCCGCTCCCTCCTCCTCCGTCTCCCTCCTCCCTCCGTCCCCTCGCTCTCCCCCTTCCCTCCTTCCCGTCTCCCTCCTCCCTCCGTCCCCTCGCTCTCCCCTTCCCTCCTTCCCGTCTCCTTCCTCCCTCCGTCCCCTCGCTCTCCCCTTCCCTCCTTCCCGTCTCCTTCCTCCCTCCGTCCCCTCGCTCTCCCCTTCCCTCCTTCCCGTCTCCTCCTCCCTCCGTCCCCTCGCTCTCCCCTTCCCTCCTTCCCGTCTCCTTCCCTCCGTCCCTCGCTCTCCCCTTCCCCCTTCCCGTCTCCTCTCCCTCCGTCCCCTCGCTTCCCCTTCCCCCTTCCGTCTCCTCCTCCCTCCGTCCCCTCGCTCTCCCCTTCCCCCCTTCCGTCTCCCCCGTCCCTCCGTCCCCTCGCTCTCCCCTTCCCTCCTTCCCGTCTCCCTCATCCCTCCGTCCCCTCGCTCTCCCCTTCCCTCCTTCCCGTCTCCCTCCTCCCTCCGTCCCCTCGCTCTCCCCTTCCCTCCTTCCCGTCTCCCTCCTCCCTCCGTCCCCTCGCTCTCCCCTTCCCCCCTTCCCGTCTCCTCCTCCCTCCGTCCCCTCGCTCTCCCCTTCCCTCCTTCCCGTCTCCCTCCTCCCTCCGTCCCCTCGCTCTCCCTTCCCTCCTCCCGTCCCTCCTCCCTCCGTCCCCTCGCTCTCCCCTTCCCCCTCCTTCCCCGTCTCCTCGTCCCTCCGTCCCCTCGCTCTCCCCTTCCCTCCTTCCCGTCTCCCTCGTCCCTCCGTCCCCTCGCTCTCCCCCTTCCCTCCTTCCCGTCTCCCTCGTCCTCCGTCCCCTCGCTCTCCCTTCCTCCTTCCCGTCCCTCTCCCTCGTCCCTGCACTCCTCTTCCCCCTTCCGTCTCCCTCATCCCTCGTCCTCTCCCCTTCCCCCCGTCCCGTCTCCCTCGTCCCTCCGTCCCCTCGCTCTCCCCTTCCCCCCTTCCCGTCTCCCTCGTCCCTCCGTCCCCTCGCTCTCCCCTTCCCCCCGTCCCGTCTCCCTCGTCCCTCCGTCCCCTCGCTCTCCCCCTTCCCCCCTTCCCGTCTCCCCCGTCCCTCCGTCCCCTCGCTCTCCCCTTCCCCCCTTCCCGTCTCCCCCGTCCCTCCGTCCCCTCGCTCTCCCCTTCCCCCCGTCCCGTCTCCCTCATCCCTCCGTCCCCTCGCTCTCCCCTTCCCCCCTTCCCGTCTCCCCCATCCCTCCGTCCCCTCGCTCTCCCCTTCCCCCCGTCCCGTCTCCCTCGTCCCTCCGTCCCTCGCTCTCCCCTTCCCTCCTTCCCGTCTCCCTCGTCCCTCCGTCCCCTCGCTCTCCCCTTCCCTCCTTCCCGTCTCCCTCGTCCCTCCGTCCCCTCGCTCTCCCCTTCCCTCCTTCCCGTCTCCCTCGTCCCTCCGTCCCCTCGCACTCCTCTTCCCCCTTCCCGTCTCCCTCATCCTCCGTCCCTCCCCTCGCTCTCCCCTTCCCTCCTTCCCGTCTCCCTCGTCCCTCCGTCCCCTCGCTCTCCCTTCCCCCCGTCCCGTCTCCCTCCTCCTCCGTCCCCTCGCTCTCCCTTCCCTCCTTCCCGTCTCCCTCGTCCCTCCGTCCCCTCGCTCTCCCCTTCCTCCTTCCGTCTCCCTCGTCCCTCCGTCCCCTCGCTCTCCCCTTCCCCCCGTCCCGTCTCCCTCCTCCCTCCGTCCCCTCGCTCTCCCCTTCCCTCCTTCCCGTCTCCCCCATCCCTCCGTCCCCTCGCTCTCCCCTTCCCCCTTCCCGTCTCCCTCATCCCTCCGTCCCCTCGCTCTCCCCTTCCCCCCTTCCCGTCTCCCTCGTCCCTCCGTCCCCTCGCTCTCACCCTTCCCCCCGTCCCGTCTCCCTCATCCCTCCGTCCCCTCACTCTCCCCTTCCCTCCTTCCCGTCTCCCCCATCCCTCCGTCCCTCGCTCTCCCCTTCCCCCTTCCCGTCTCTTCCATCCCCCTCCTCTCCCCCTCTCCTCCTTCCCCCCTTCCCCTCCCTCTCCCTCCGTCCCCTCGCTCTCTCCCCCCTTCCCGTCTCCCTCATCCCTCCGTCCCCTCGCTCTCCCCTTCCCTCCTTCCCGTCTCCCTCATCCCTCCGTCCCCTCGCTCTCCCCTTCCCTCCTTCCGTCTCCCTCATCCTCCGTCCCTCGCTCTCCCTTCCCCCTTCCGTCTCCTCATCCCTCGTCCCTCGCTCTCCCCTTCCCCCCTTCCCGTCTCCCTCGTCCCTCCGTCCCCTCGCTCTCCCCTTCCCTCCTTCCGTCTCCCCCGTCCCTCCGTCCCCTCGCTCTCCCCTTCCCCCCGTCCCGTCTCCCTCATCCCTCCGTCCCCTCGCTCTCCCCTTCCCCCCTTCCCGTCTCCCTCCTCCCTCCGTCCCCTCGCTCTCCCCTTCCCTCCTTCCCGTCTCCCTCATCCCTCCGTCCCCTCGCTCTCCCCTTCCCTCCGTCCCGTCTCCCTCCTCCCTCCGTCCCCTCGCTCTCCCCTTCCCTCCTTCCCGTCTCCCTCCTCCCTCCGTCCCCTCGCTCTCCCCTTCCCTCCTTCCCGTCTCCCTCGTCCCTCCGTCCCCTCGCTCTCCCCTTCCCCCCTTCCCGTCTCTCTCGTCCCTCCGTCCCCTCGCTCTCCCCTTCCCCCCGTCCCGTCTCCCTCCTCCCTCCGTCCCCTCGCTCTCCCCTTCCCTCCTTCCCGTCTCCCTCATCCCTCCGTCCCCCTCGCTCTCCCCTTCCCCCCGTCCCGTCTCCCTCGTCCCTCCGTCCCCTCGCTCTCACCCTTCCCCCCGTCCCGTCTCCTTCATCCCTCCGTCCCCTCGCTCTCCCCTTCCCTCCTTCCCGTCTCCCTCCTCCCTCCGTCCCATCGCTCTCCCCTTCCCTCCTTCCTGTCTCCCCCGTCCCTCCGTCCCCTCGCTCTCCCCTTCCCCCCGTCCCGTCTCCCTCCTCCCTCCGTCCCCTCGCTCTCCCCTTCCCTCCTTCCCGTCTCCCTCGTCCCTCCGTCCCCTCGCTCTCCCCTTCCCTCCTTCCCGTCTCCCTCATCCCTCCGTCCCCTCGCTCTCCCCTTCCCTCCTTCCCGTCTCCCTCGTCCCTCCGTCCCCTCGCTCTCCCCTTCCCTCCTTCCCGTCTCCTTCCTCCCTCCGTCCCCTCGCTCTCCCCTTCCCCCCTTCCCGTCTCCCTCATCCCTCCGTCCCCTCGCTCTCCCCTTCCCTCCTTCCCGTCTCCCCCGTCCCTCCGACCCCTCGCTCTCCCCTTCCCCCCATCCCGTCTCCCTCCTCCCTCCGTCCCCTCGCTCTCCCCTTCCCCCCGTCCCGTCTCCCTCCTCCCTCCGTCCCCTCGCTCTCCCCTTCCCCCCTTCCCGTCTCCCTCGTCCTCCGTCCCCTCGCTCTCCCCTTCTCCCCGTCCCGTCTCCCTCGTCCCTCCGTCCCCTCGCTCTCCCCTTCCCTCCTTCCCGTCTCCTTCGTCCCTCCGTCCCCCTCGCTCTCCCCTTCCCTCCTTCCCGTCTCCCTCATCCCTCCGTCCCCTCGCTCTCCCCTTCCCTCCGTCCCGTCTCCTTCATCCCTCCGTCCCCTCGCTCTTCCCTTCCCCCCGTCCCGTCTCCCTCCTCCCTCCGTCCCCTCGCTCTCCCCTTCCCTCCTTCCCGTCTCCTTCATCCCTCCGTCCCCTCGCTCTCCCCTTCCCTCCTTCCCGTCTCCTTCATCCCTCCGTCCCCTCGCTCTCCCCTTCCCTCCTTCCCGTCTCCCTCCTCCCTCCGTCCCCTCGCTCTCCCCTTCCCTCCTTCCCGTCTCCCTCATCCCCTCCGTCCTCGCTCTCCCCTTCCCCCCGTCCCGTCTCCCTCCTCCCTCCGTCCCCTCGCTCTCCCCTTCCCCCCTTCCCGTCTCCCTCGTCCCTCCGTCCCCTCGCTCTCCCCTTCCCTCCGTCCCGTCTCCCTCCTCCCTCCGTCCCCTTGGTCTCCCCTTCCCTCCTTCCCGCCTCCCTCGTCCCTCCGTCCCCTCGCTCTCCCCTTCCCTCCTTCCCGTCTCCCTCCTCCCTCCGTCCCCTCGCTCTCCCCTTCCCCCCGTCCCGTCTCCCTCGTCCCTCCGTCCCCTCGCTCTCCCCTTCCCTCCTTCCCGTCTCCCTCGTCCCTCCGTCCCCTCGCTCTCCCCTTCCCTCCTTCCCGCCTCCCTCATACCTCCGTCCCCTCGCTCTCCCCTTCCCTCCGTCCCGTCTCCCTCATCCCTCCGTCCCCTCGCTCTCCCCTTCCCTCCGTCCCGTCTCCCTCCTCCCTCCGTCCCCTCGCTCTCCCCTTCCCTCCTTCCGTCTCCCCCCCGTCTCCTCGTCCCTCCGTCCCTCGCTCTCCCCTTCCCCCCTTCCCGTCTCCCCCGTCCCTCCGTCCCCTCGCTCTCCCCTTCCCTCCGTCCCGTCTCCCCCATCCCTCCGTCCCCTCGCTCTCCCCTTCCCTCCTTCCCGCCTCCCTCATCCCTCCGTCCCCTCGCTCTCCCCTTCCCCCCGTCCCGTCTCCCTCGTCCCTCCGTCCCCTCGCTCTCCCCTTCCCTCCGTCCCGTCTCCCTCCTCCTCCGTCCCCTCGCTCTCCCCTTCCCTCCGTCCCGTCTCCTTCATCCCTCCGTCCCCTCGCTCTCCCCCTTCCCTCCGTCCCGTCTCCCTCCTCCTCCGTCCCCTCGCTCTCCCCTTCCCTCCTTCCCGTCTCCTTCATCCCTCCGTCCCCCTCGCTCTCCCCTTCCTCCTTCCTGTCTCACTCATCCCTCGTCCTTTCTTTCGTTCTTTCATTTCTCATTTAATTTCTCTTTCTTTCTTTCACCCTCATTTTCTTTCTTTCTTTCTTATTAATCCATTCTTTCTTTCTTCACTAATTTCTTTCTCTTTCTCATAAATCCTTCCTTTCTCTCTTTCATTGTTTCTTTCACACTCATTTTCTCTCTCTTTCTTTCTTTCTTTTTCTCATAAATCCTCTTTCTTTTTTTCTTTCTTCACTCATTTCTTTCTCAAATCCTTCCTTCTTTTCTCTCTTTCATTCTTTCTTTCCTTCACACTCATTCTCTTTTTCTTTCTCTTTCACACTCTTTTTCTTTCTTTCTTTCTTTCACACTCATTCTCTTTTTCTTTCTCTTTCACACTCATTTTCTTTCTTTCTTTCTTTCTTTCACACTCATTCTCTTTTTCTTTCTCTTTCACACTCATTTTCTTTCTTTCTTTCTTTCTTTCACACTCATTCTCTTTTTCTTTCTCTTTCACACTCTTTTTCTTTCTTTCTTTCTTTCACACTCATTCTCTTTTTCTTTCTCTTTCACACTCTTTTTCTTTCACTCATTCTCTTTTTCTTTCTCTTTCACACTCTTTTTCTTTCTTTCTTTCTTATTAATCCATTCTTTCTTTCTTCACTCATTTCTTTCTCATAAATCCTTCCTTCTTTTCTCTCTTTCATTCTTTCTTTCCTTCACACTCATTTTCTTTCTTTCTTTCTTTCTTTCTTTCTTTCTTTCTTTCTTTCTTTCTCTCTCTCTCTCTCCCATTAATCCCCTTTTTTTCTCCCCCTCACAGCGCCCCCGTCCCCGCCGCCCGCCAGCCGGAAGCCCCGTTGCCCGAAGCATGATCCCAGCCCCACCTCACCCCGGGACCGGTGCCCCCCGGCCTGGGCTCTGCCCCACCGCAGCCGGCTCTGCCCCTGGGACCCCGTCCGGCTCACCATGGACGTCAACCTGCACCGGGACCCTCCCCGGGACGCCCCCGAGGCCCCCGGCGACCCCCAGGACGCCCCCCTGCGCCGCCCCTCCGCCCCGGGGCCCTTCCACAACTGCACCTGCCCCCAGGCCGCCTCGGCCCCCTCCGCCCGCCCCCCGCCGCGCCCGGCCACCGTCTCCCGCGGCACCGACGCCCGCCCGGGCCCCGGGGTGCGCTTCCGGCCCCCCAGCCGGGAGGAGCTGACCCCGGCCGCCCCCGAGCCCCGCAGCCAGCGGCCTACCAAGGTCTACATCTACCCGGTGCACCCCGAGACGCCCCCCCCGCAGCCGCGACCCCTCGCCCGGAAACCGGGAGCTGCGGCGGGAGGAGGGGGCCGGGCAGAGCCGGGGGGGCGGCCGACGAGACCGCGGCGGAGAAGCCGGCGCCGCCCGGGGACCGCGCCCGCTACGTCAAAACGGAGGAGCCGTCCACGCAGGACTGGATCTACCGGCCCATCAAGGAGCCCCCATGGAACTGGAACCAGGAGGGGTAAAAGGGGGGGCCCTGTCCCCCCACCCCCCCCGGTTTGGGAAATAAAGAGTGAAGTCACCGAGCGCTGGTGTGTGCCTGGCCCCGGCCCCCCCTCCAACCACTACACCCCCCTGCTAGAGCCGGGGGAGAGAACCCAGGAGTCCTGGCACCCAGCCCCCCCTGCTCCGACCCCCCCAGCCCCCACTCCCCTCCCAGAGCCGGGGAGAGAACCCAGGAGTCCTGGCTCCCAGCCCCCCCTGCTCTGACCCACCAGCCCCCACTCCCCTCCCAGAGCCGGGGAGAGAACCCAGGAGTCCGGGCTCCCAGCCCCCCCTGCTCTGACCCACCAGCCCCCACTCCCCTCCCAGAGCCGGGGAGAGAACCCAGGAGTCCTGGCTCCCAGCCCCCCCCTGGTCTAACCCACCAGCCCCCCACTCCCTCCAGAGCCGGGGAGAGAACCCAGGAGTCCTGGCTCCCAGCGCCCCCTGCTCTGACCCACCAGCCCCCACTCCCCTCCCAGAGCCAGGGAGAGAACCCAGGAGTCCTGGCTCCCAGCCCCCCCTGCTCCAACCCACCAGCCCCCACTCCCCTCCCAGAGCCAGGGAGAGAACCCAGGAGTCCTGGCTCCCAGCCCCCCCCTGCTCCGACCCACCAGCCCCCACTCCCCTCCCAGAACCGGGGAGAGAACCCAGGAGTCCTGCTTGCAAATCTCATGACACTGGGTTGAATGGGGCACACCGCAATGGGGGGGTGCTAGGATGGGGTGGGGGGGGGTGACGTCAGCTGGCAGGGAATTGGGGGGGGATACCAAAGAACTACAGCCCCCAGCATGCTTTGCGGGATGGTTATTTTTCTCCTGAAGAGACTACGGGGTCCCGGGTGGCTCATGGCTCAGAATCGCCCCCCCGGGTTTGGGGTTTCATTTTCACCCCAAATGGGCCCTATAGTGATACTGACGGGGGCCGAAGGACGGCTGGGGGCTGGGGAGGGAGAACTACACTTCCCAGAGTGCACTGGGCAACGGAGACCGACAGGACTACAATTCCCAGGAGGCACTGGGGGACACGGGCAGGACTACAAGTCCCAGGGGGGCACTGGGAGGACTATGAGTCCCAGGGGGCACTGGGGGGACACTGGGAGGACTACGAGTCCCAGGGGGGCACTGAGAGGACTACGAGTCCCAGGGGGCACTGGGAGGACTATGAGTCCCAGGGGGCACTGGGGGGGACACTGGGAGGACTACGAGTCCCAGGGGGCACTGGGAGGACTACGAGTCCCAGGAGGCACTGGGGGGACACTGGGAGGACTACGAGTCCCAGGGGGCACTGGGAGGACTACGATTCCCAGGAGGCACTGGGGGTACACTGGGAGGACTACGAGTCCCAGGGGGCACTGGGAGGACTACGAGTCCCAGGGGGGCACTGGGGGGACACTGGGAGGACTACGAGTCCCAGGGGGCACTGGGAGGACTACGAGTCCCAGGGGGCACTGGGAGGACTACGATTCCCAGGAGGCACTGGGGGGACACTGGAGGACTACGAGTCCCAGGGGGCACTGGGAGGACTACGATTCCCAGGAGGCACTGGGGGGACACTGGGAGGACTACGAGTCCCAGGGGGCACTGGGAGGACTATGAGTTCCAGGGGGGCACTGGGAAGACTACGAGTCCCAGGGGGCACTGGGGGGACACTGGGAGGACTACGAGTCCCAGGGGGCACTGGGGGGGACACTGGCAGGACTACAATTCCCAGGGCGCACTGGGAGGCACTGTCAGGACTACGATTCCCAGGGGGCACTGGGAGGACTACGAGTCCCAGGGGGCACTGGGGGGGACACTGGGAGGACTATGAGTCCCAGGGGGCACTGGGAGGACTACGAGTCCCAGGGGGAACTGGGGGGACACTGGGAGGACTACGATTCCCAGGGGGCACTGGGAGGACTACGAGTCCCAGGGGGAACTGGGGGGACACTGGGAGGACTACCATTCCCAGGGTGCACTGGGAGGCACTGGCAGGACTACGATTCCCAGGGTGCACTGGGGAGGCACTGGCAGGACTATGATTCCCAGGGTGCACTGGGAGGCACTGGCAGGACTATGATTCCCAGGGTGCACTGGGAGGCACTGGCAGGACTACCATTCCCAGGGTGCACTGGGAGGGAACACTGGCAGGACTACGATTCCCAGGGGGCAGTGGGGCTCTCCCTGCTAGGGGCGGGGCTGCCCGCTCCCAGGTGAGCTCCCTCTGCCAGGTGTGTGATCCGCCCCGCCCCGCCTGACGTAGGCTGCAGGGAGGGGCCTCTGTTCCCCACACCTGGCTGGGGGCGGGGGCTTTACCTGGCCAGGCTGGGGGCGGGGCTTTACCTGGCCAGGCTGGGGGCGGGGCTTTGCGCACCTGGGGAGGAAGGAGGCGGAAGTGTCGCTCCCACCTGTTGGGGCAAAGCAGCGTCCCCCCCCCCACCCCGGGGCTGGACCCGGGTGTGACCCCCCCAAACTCTCCCCCTCCCCCGCCCTCAGGTGGGACCCAGGCGTCCGGCCCAGGCCACGTGCGCGCAGCTGGGAGGTAAAAAATGCTGCTGCTAAAACCGCAGCCCGGCCGGTGCCCCCCCCCCCCGGTTTCCCCCCCCCTCCCGACCCCCCCCTCCCGACCCCCCAGTGCCCCCCCTCTCGACCCCCAGCCCCCCCCGATCCTCCAGTGCCCCCCACTCCCGACCCACAGCCCCCCTCTCGACCCACAGCCCCCCCAATCCCTCAGTGCCCCCCACTACCGACCCCCCAGCCCCCCGATCCTCCAGTACTCCCCACTCCCCGACCCCCAGCCCCCCCGATCCCCCAGTGCCCCCCCTCCCGACCCCCAGCCCCCCATCCCCCAGTGCCCCCCTCCCGACCCCCAGCCCCCCC
Organism: Sternotherus odoratus; assembly: GCA_032164245.1. Classification (NCBI taxonomy): domain Eukaryota; kingdom Metazoa; phylum Chordata; order Testudines; family Kinosternidae; genus Sternotherus; species Sternotherus odoratus. The sequence goes on from JAVMKO010000062.1 coordinate 575,005, forward strand.
GATCCTCCAGTGCCCCCCACTCCTGACCCCCAGCCCCCCCGATCCCCCAGTGCCCCCCCTCCCGACCCCAGCCCCCCCGATCCCCCAGTGCCCCCCCTCCCGACCCCAGCCCCCCCGATCCCCCAGTGCCCCCCACTCCCGACCCCCAGCCCCCACGATCCCCCAGTGCCCCCCACTCCCGACCCCCAGCCCCCCCGATCCTCCAGTGCCCCCCACTCCCGACCCCCAGCCCCCCCGATCCCCCAGTGCCCCCCACTCCCAACCCCCAGCCCCCACGATCCCCCAGTGCCCCCCACTCCCGACCCCCAGCCCCCCCGATCCCCCAGTGCCCCCCACTCCCGACCCCCAGCCCCCCCGATCCCCCAGTGCCCCCCACTCCCGACCCCCCAGCCCCCCCGATCCCCCAGTGCCCCCCACTCCCGACCCCCAGCCCCCCCGATCCCCCAGTGCCCCCTCCCGACCCCCAGCCCCCCGATCCTCCAGTGCCCCCCACTCCCGACCCCCAGCCCCCCTGATCCCCCAGTGCCCCCCACTCCCGACCCCCAGCCCCCACGATCCCCCAGTGCCCCCCACTCCCGACCCCCAGCCCCCACGATCCCCCAGTGCCCCCCCACTCCCAACCCCCAGCCCCCCCGATCCCCCAGTGCCCCCCCACTCCCGACCCACAGCCCCCCCGATCCCCCAGTGCCCCCACTCCCGACCCCCAGCCCCCCCGATCCTCCAGTGCCCCCCCTCCCGACCCCCAGCCCCCGATCCTCCAGTGCCCCCCACTCCCGACCCCCAGCCCCCCGATCCTCCAGTGCCCCCCACTCCCGACCCCCAGCCCCCCCGATCCCCCAGTGCCCCCACTCCCGACCCCCAGCCCCCCCGATCCCCCAGTGCCCCCCCACTCCCGACCCACAGCCCCCCCGATCCCCCAGTGCCCCCCACTCCCGACCCACACCCCCCCCCGATCCTCCAGTGCTCCCCCTCCCGACCCCCAGCCCCCCGATCCTCCAGTGCCCCCCACTCCCGACCCCCAGCCCCCCGATCCTCCAGTGCCCCCCACTCCCGACCCACAGCCCCCCCGATCCCCCAGTGCCCCCCACTCCCGACCCACAGCCCCCCCGATCCTCCAGTGCCCCCCCCTCCCGACCCCCAGCCCCCCGATCCTCCAGTGCCCCCCACTCCCGACCCCCAGCCCCCGATCCTCCAGTGCCCCCCACTACCGACCCCCAGCCCCCCAATCCTCCAGTGCCCCCCACTCCCGACCCCCAACCCCCCGATCCTCCAGTACCCCCCCACTCCCGACCCCCAGCCCCCCCAATCCTCCAGTACCCCCCACTCCCGACCCCCGGATCCCCCGGTGCCCCCCCTGACCCCCAGCCCCCCCGATCCTCCAGTGTCTCCCACTCCCTACCCCCAGCCGACCCGATTCCCCGGTGCCCCCCACTCCCGACCCACAGCCCCCGCTGCCCCCCACTCCCGACCTGCAACCCCTCCCCCGACCTACCCTGTCCCCCCATCTCCGCCAGTGCCCCTCACTCCTCACTGGAGGGGGGTCTGGAGGAGGGGATGTGTAGGGGGTGGGCCCTACTTATGGGCCTAGGTGTTGCAGGGAGGGGCTGAGTGGGACAGCGGGTCAGGGAAGGGGGCTGTGGAGATGGGGCAGATACTGAGGAGGGGAGTTTGGGGGTGGGGTGACCCTGGTTGTGAAGGGGAGAGGGGTCGGTTTAGGGGACGGGGCGCAGGTTATGGGGGTCGAAGCGAAGGAAGATTACAGCTGGGGAAGGAGTGGGGTTAAGATATAGGGTTGGGTGGGGGGGTAGTTATGGGGTGGGGGGACTGGGGACAGGATACAGGGGAAGAGGCAGGTTTTGGGGAGCGGCTTTGGGGGGCCAGGTTGGAGGGGCAGGATATGGGGCAGAGGGTATGTGGGGAAGGTTATGGGGAGGGATTTGGGGGCCAGGCTATGGAGTGGGAAGGGGCAGTTCGGGGCAGGGTCCAGTCTAGGGGTGCAGTGGGACCCCTCCCTGCCCAGCGCTGCTCCTTTGACCCCCTTTCCCCATGCCCCCCCCCCGCAGGGTCATGACCTCCCCGTCGGGGGGCGCTGCCCCCCGCCCGGCCCAGCCCCTCACCGACCTGGATTTCCACTCGGGGGCCCAGATCTCCGAACTCAACCAACTGGTGCAGGAGTTGAGCAAGCGGGCGCGGGACCCAGGCGTCCGGGCCACCCCGGAGCTGGTGGTCCTCAAGGACTTCATGTTCTCCCTGCTGGGTGAGTGAGGATGGGCCCGGACGCCTGGGTTCTCTCCCCGGCTCTGGGAGGGGAGTGGGGGCTGGTGGGTTAGAGCAGGGGGGGCTGGGAGCCAGGACTCCTGGGTTCTCTCCCCGGCTCTGGGAGGAAAGTGGGGGCTGGTGGGTTAGAGGGGATGGGGGTGGAGCTGGGAGCCCGGACTCCTGGGTTCTCTCCCCGGCTCTGGGAGGGGAGTGGGGGCTGGTGGTTAGAGCAGGGGGGGCTGGGAGCCAGGACTCCTGGGTTCTCTCCCCGGCTCTGGGAGGGGAGTGGGGGGCTGGGGGGTTAGATCAGGGGGGGCTGGGAGCCAGGACTCCTGGGTTCTCTCCCTGGCTCTGGGAGGGGAGTGGGGGGCTGGGGGGGCTAGAGCAGGGGGGGGCTGGGAGCCCGGACGCCTGGGTTCTCTCCCCGGCTCTGGGAGGAAAGTGGGGGGCTGGTGGGTTAGAGGGGATGGGGGTGGAGCTGGGAGCCCGGACTCCTGGGTTCTCTCCCCGGCTCTGGGAGGGGAGTGGGGGCTGGTGGTTGGAGCAGGGGGGGCTGGGAGCCAGGACTCCTGGGTTCTCTCCCCGGCTCTGGGAGGGGAGTGGGGGGCTGGGGGGTTAGATCAGGGGGGGCTGGGAGCCAGGACTCCTGGGTTCTCTCCCCGGCTCTGGGAGGGGAGTGGGGGGCTGGGGGGTTAGATCAGGGGGGGCTGGGAGCCAGGACTCCTGGGTTCTCTCCCTGGCTCTGGGAGGGGAGTGGGGGCTGGTTGTTTGGCGCAGGGCTCCAGGACTCCTGGTTCTCTGCCGAACCCTGAGGCTATGGGGGTTGGAAGCGGATGAGCCAACCCGGACTCCTGGGTTCCCTTTCCTCCTAGCCCCTCGTCCTTTCCCCCGCCAGGTCAGGTGCAGCAGCTGGGCGGGAGGCTCCCGGCGGCCAACGAATACCTCCTCCTCTCCGGCGGGGCCCGCCAGGGCACGGTGGACGTGGACCCAGGCGTCCTGGGCCCCTCGGCCGACTCCGACGCGGACTACACCCTCCTGGTGCCCGTCCTCCAAGCCCGCGGCTGCCCCGTCACCCTGGACATGCGCCGGTGCCCGCCGGGCCACGCCTGGCTCCCGCTAGCCCCCTTCGGGCCCGAGGCCCGGCGCCGCTGGGCCGACTGCTGCCGTCGCCACGGCGACGAGGCCTACCTGGCCCCGGGCCTGGTCTCGGCCTGGTTCTCCCGGGCCTTGGGCGCCGTGGCCGAGCGGGCCCGGGCCGCCCCGGGCCGGGGGGGGACGGCGGTGGGGCAGGTGGCCGGCCAGGGCGGCCTCGTGACCCTCGTCCTCCGTCACGGCCCGGTGCGGGCCCTCTACGACGTGGTGCCCGTGGTGGACTTCCGGGGGTGGCCGGCGGCGGCCCGGGAGTGGCTGGCCCGCAGCCATTTCTGGGACGGCAAGCTGAGGGAGGAGGACGTGGCCGGGGGCTTCTACCTCCTGCCCGGCTCCGGCCCGGCTGGACCTGAGGCCTTGGGCCCGGTGGAGGCCGCGGGCCCGGCTTGGCGTGAGGCTTCGGGCCAAGTGGAGGCCGCGGGCCCGGCTTGGCGTGAGGCTTCGGGCCTAGTGGAGGCCGCGGGCCCGGCTTGGCGTGAGGCTTCGGGCCTAGTGGAGGCCGCGGACCTGGCTTGGCGTGAGGCTTCGGGCCTAGTGGAGGCCGCGGGTCCAGGGGAGGCTTCGGGCCTAGTGGAGGCCGCGGGCCCGGCTTGGCGTGAGGCTTCGGGCCTAGTGGAGGCTGCGGACCAGGCGGAGGCTTCGGGCCTAGTGGAGGCCGCGGGTCCAGGGGAGGCTTCAGGCCTAGTGGAGGCCGCGGACCTGGCTTGGCGTGAGGCTTCGGGCCTAGTGGAGGCCGCGGGTCCAGGGGAGGCTTCGGGCCTAGTGGAGGCCGCGGGCCCGGCTTGGCGTGAGGCTTCGGGCCTAGTGGAGGCCGCGGGTCCAGGGGAGGATTCGCGCCTAGCGGAGGCTTCGGGCCCGGCTTGGCGTGAGGCTTCGGGCCTAGTGGAGGTTTCGGGTCCAGGGGAGGCTTCGGGCCTAGTGGAGGCCGCGGGCCCGGCTTGGCGTGAGGCTTCGGGCCTAGTGGAGGCCGGAGGTCCAGGGGACGCTTCGGGCCTAGTGGAGGCCACGGGCCCGGCTTGGTGTGAGGCTTCGGGCCTAGTGGAGGCCGCGGGTCCAGGGGAGGCTTCGGGCCTAGTGGAAGCTTCGGGCCCGGCTTGGCGTGAGGCTTCGGGCCTAGTGGAGGCCGCGGGTCCAGGGGAGGCTTCGGGCCTAGTGGAGGCCGCGGGCCCGGCTTGGCGTGAGGCCTCGGGCCTAGTGGAGGCCGCGGGCCCGGCTTGGCGTGAGGCTTCGGGCCTAGTGGAGGCCGCGGGTCCAGGGGAGGCTTCGGGCCTAGTGGAGGCCGCGGGCCCGGCTTGGCGTGAGGCTTCGGGCCTAGTGGAGGCCGCGGGCCCGGCTTGGCGTGAGGCCTCGGGCCTAGTGGAGGCCGCGGGCCCGGCTTGGCGTGAGGCTTCGGGCCTAGTGGAGGCCGCGGGTCCAGGGGAGGCTTCGGGCCTAGTGGAGGCCGGAGGTCCAGGGGACGCTTCGGGCCTAGTGGAGGCCGGAGGTCCAGGGGACGCTTCGGGCCTAGTGGAGGCCACGGGCCCGGCTTGGCGTGAGGCTTCGGGCCTAGTGGAGGCCGCGGGTCCAGGGGAGGCTTCGGGCCTATTGGAGGCCGCGGGCCCGGCTTGGCGTGAGGCTTCGGGCCTAGTGGAGGCTGCGGACCAGGCGGAGGCTTCGGGCCTAGTGGAGGCCGCGGGCCCGGCTTGGCGTGAGGCCTCGGGCCTAGTGGAGGCCGCGGGCCCGGCTTGGCGTGAGGCTTCGGGCCTAGTGGAGGCCGCGGACCCGGCTTGGCGTGAGGCTTTGGGCCTAGTGGAGGCCGCGGGTCCGGCTTGGCGTGAGGCTTCGGGCCTAGTGGAGGCCGCGGGCCCGGCTTGGCATGAGGCTTCGGGCCTAGTGGAGGCTGCGGGCCCGGCTTGGCGTGAGGCCTCGGGCCTGGCTTGGCGTCTGTCCTTCGCCCGCAGCGAGCTCCACCTCAAGCGGGCGGTGCCGCCCCCGCTGCTCCGGGCCTACCGGGCCGCCCGGGCCGCCCTCGGCGGGGCCTGGGGCGGGCGGGTGGGGCCCTACCACCTCTGGAGCCTGGTGCTCGCGGCCTGCGACCGCCTGCCCGCCCGCTACCTGGGCCGGGAGGAGAACGCCGCCCATTGCCTGCTGGGCCTGCTGGACGACATGGCCGCCGGCCTGGGGGCCGGGGCCGCCCCCCATTACTTCCTGCCCGGCTGCGACCGGCTGGCGGGGGTCTCGGAGCCGGGCCTGGCCCGGGCGGTGGCCGCCGTGAGGGGGGACCCGGCTGGGCACCTGCGGCAAGCGGTGGAGAGGGTCAAGATGGCCACCAAGTTGGGCAGGGGGCCGGACGTGGGGTCGGCGGCTGAGGAGTAGGATTCGGGGGGGGGGGGGTCAATCCGTCTCCCTCCACTCTGGGAGGGGAGTGGGGGCTAGTGGTGAGAGCAGGGGGGGGATGGGAGCCAGGACTCCTGGGTTCTCTCCCCGGCTCTGGGAGGGGAGTGGGGGCCAGTGGTGAGAGCAGGGGGGCTGGGAGCCAGGACTCCTGGGTTCTCTCCCCGGCGCTGGGAGAGAAGTGGGGGTTAGTGGTGAGAGCAGGGGGGGCTGGGAGCCAGGACTCCTGGGTTCTTTCCCCGGCTCTGGGAGGGGAGTGGGGGCTAGTGGTGAGAGCAGGGGGGCTGGGAGCCAGGACTCCTGGGTTCTCTCCCCGGCGCTGGGAGAGAAGTGGGGGTTAGTGGTGAGAGCAGGGGGGGCTGGGAGCCAGGACTCCTGGGTTCTCTCCCCGGCTCTGGGAGGGGAGTGGGGGCTAGTGGTGAGAGCAGGGGGGCTGGGAGCCAGGACTCCTGGGTTCTCTCCATTCCCTCTCTCTTGGGGGTCTGGAAATTGCCTGGCTTTTCCGGGCTACTAAGACTTTATCTTGGGCTACTGATTTTTTGTTCTTTGCCATTTAAATGTGCCAAACCCACCTGGAATTGGGGGGAAGGGGGAACTGAGTCAAGAAAACCCCAGAATGAAGGTATTGTTGGGGGGCTTTGGATCTATTTGATTTTGGGGTGACTCGGTATTTTTGGGGTATCAGACCGGGGGGAGGCCTTGTAACCTGTGAGAGCTTTCAGGTGGGGGAACCTCTATATTTTGGGGGAGCCGGCAGGGGAAATCAGAGGAGGGACCCCAGAATTATAGGGGGTCGGATGCACTCAGTTTTGTTCAGTGGCCCATGACCCCCAAAATATTAGCTGTGGTGTTTCCGCTGCAAGTTTGATCCCCTATTTTCGGGGGGAGCATTTGCTGCTGGAAAATTGGGGTGTTAGATACCCGTGGGCAGGGAACCCCCAAATGGACTCTTTGCACTGGATCCCCAAAATCCGTTCGGTGGGGGTGAACAGCTGGGTGGGAAAAGAGACGTTTCCTTCTCTTCCATCTTGAGCTGTGGATAATAAAGAGGCAATTCGAAGGTGCTGGGTGGGTCGGTTTGTTATGGGGCGGGTGTGAGGGGCACCGGTCGGTTTGTTATGGGGCGGGGGCTATGGGGCGGGTGTGAGGGGCACCGGCAGAGCTGGGGGGGGGGCGGATTACAATCCTGAGCCGCTTATAGCTTCGGGAATTGGCTCTCCCCTGCTTGGCAAAATGAAGCGGCCTGATTTGCATATGCAGATCGGGATGCAAATTGGCAAGGTCTTTGAGAGGCAGCCAGAAAAGTCGGTTTCAAGGCCCCCCACCCCCAATCAACAGGCCTGGTGGGGGGCTCATTGGGGGGGCTGTCCTCCCCCCGCCCCAGCCGTGGTGTCTCCATGAGTCATAATCCTCAGTCGGGTTTTTCCACCCGTAATCTATAAAACCCGTCTGGATTTTCCCCGGAACGGCGGGCTCTGAACCCCGGCGTCCGGGCAGGATCCCAGCGGGGGGGGGAGGGGGGCCGTCCCGCCTCCTGAAATCCCCGGCCCTGCCTCGCGGCGCCGGACGAGGGGTCCCCGGGTCACCCACCGCCCCACCCCAGAGGTGGGCGCATCTCGGCCGCCCCTGGTTCTCTCCCCGGCCCTGGGAAGGGAGTGGGGGCTGGTGGGTTAGAGCGGGGGGGGGGGGGGTCTGGGAGCCAGGACTCCTGGGTTCTTTGGCTACTCTGTGACACCACGACTGAACCCCCCCGGCATAATCCCCCCCCCAGTGTCCCACCGACCTTTATTCCCCCTTCTGATGTGTGCGCCCCCCCAGCTCCTTCCCTCCTCCCCCGTCTCTCTGTGATGCCCCCCCAACCTCTCTGACCCAACCTCATTAACACCCCCCCCCCGGCCTCTGGAGCCCCTTCGAACAACATCCTGCCTCAGTGGAGGGGGCTGGGAGCCAGGACGCCTGGGTTCTCTCCCCGGCTCTGGGAGGGGACTGGGGGCTGGTGGGTTGGAGCAGGGGGGGCTGGGAGCCAGGACTCCTGGGTTCTCTCCCCAGCTCTGGGAGGGGAGTGGGGGCTGGTGGGTTGGAGCAGGGGGGGCTGGGAGCCAGGACTCCTGGGTTCTCTCCCCGGCTCTGGGAGGGGAGTGGGGGCTGGTGGGTTGGAGCAGGGGGGGCTGGGAGCCCGGACTCCTGGGTTCTCTCCCCGACTCTGGGAGGGGAGTGGGGGCTGGTGGGTTAGAGCAGGGGGGTGCTGGGAGCCCGGACGCCTGGGTTCTCTCCCCGACTCTGGGAGGGGATTGGGGGGCTGGTGGGTTGGAGCAGGGGGGTGCTGGGAGCCCGGACGCCTGGGTTCTCTCCCGACTCTTACCACTACCACATGAGCCCCCCCTCCCCTTCTCTCTGGGGGGGGGGGGGCGTTTCCAGCCAGGCAGCAGCCCAGTGAACCAGGCAAATGTCACCATTCGTGCGGGGAGGGGGGGGGGACGGACACTGGCCCATGTCACCAGCTGCGTCCTCCCCCCCCCCCCCCACGGCTGGCTACTGGAGCGAAGAGATTTAATGAGCGGGTGGGAGAGGGAGCAGGGGGGGGTGATTATATCATATCCCCCCCCCCCCGTCTCCTACATACCCCCTCCCCCAAGTGTTGCGGGGGGGGGGCAGGGCTGGGCTAGCAGGGGCTGCGGGTCGGGAGTGAGGGGCACCGGCAGAGCTGGGGGGGGGCAGGGCTGTGTTTGGGGGAACTCTTTTTAACAATCCTCCATTGGGGGGGGCTCTCAGGGATTCCCCCCCCCAAAGCCCTCTGCTAAATTGTGGAGGTGCGCTGGGTATTTTTTGTGGGGCGCGCGCAGGTACCCCAAAACCCGGCGCTCCCCCTTCCTGCTTCCCAGAGTGGGGGGGACCCCGATCCTTGGGGGGGGGCTGCGGGGAGCCGTTGGGGGTTCCCCAATCAAGCAGCTGCAGACCCCCAATCTCTGTGGCTGAGGGGGGTCAAACGACCCCCACATCTGGACAGGGGTCCCCAGGACTCTGGGGGGGTCTGGAACAGAGCCATTTTTTGGGGGGGTGAGTCATGGGGAATTCCCCTCCCGCCCCCCCCAGCTGTAGGTTCCCCCACAGTGGTGTGGAGGGGGGGGTCCCCCCACCGGTTCCCCCGTGTGCGTCTGTATAATCTCTCTCTCTCTCTCTCCATCCCCGCCCTTCTCCCATCCCTCCATCCCTCCCCTCCGCTTCACCGCCACTACACACACACACGCCTGTGCCATCCGCAAATTAACCTCGCCGGCTGAAGGACAACCGGGGATTGTGTAGCTGTGTGTGTGTGTCGGGGGGGGGGGCAGAGAGACCCCCCCTTTCTCCGGAGCCCGCCGGCCGGAGGGAGAAACTCAGCTCCATCTCCGGGAATCTCGCCCCAGCTTCCTCCTTCGCTCCGGGGTGATTTGGGGGGGGGGATTTCTTCCTGCTCGGGCGGCCCCCCCAAAGCAGCTGGAGCGGGCGGGGTGGGGGCTTAGCCGGGGGAGCCGCCCCCCCCCCCCCCCCGAATCCGCTTTCCTCGCCGGAGTCCGGACCTTGGCTAGACCTTGAGCGGGAAAATTCGCACCGTGACCGAGCGGAGAATCGACGACACCACACCCCCCCCGGATTAATCAGGCGCCGCCGGCGGGAGTGGGGGGGGTATAATCCCCCCCCCCGAGCGCGGCGTGAGACCCCCCCCCCGGCGGAGGACCATGGCGGCGCTAGCCAGCTCCTTGATCCGGCAGAGGCGGGAGGTTCGGGAGCCGGTGGCCAGCCGGCCGGTGGCCCCCCAGCGGAAGGTCTGTCCCCGCGGCACCAAGTCCCTCTGCCAGAAGCAGCTTCTCGTCCTCATCTCCAAAGTCCGGCTCTGCGGCGGGCGGAAAGGCCGGCTGGAGAAGCCCCCCGGTGAGTGATTTCCGGACCGGCGGCGGGGGGGGGGGGGCCGTATCGCCCCGTAACGGCCTGGTGACCGCGGGCGGGGTGTATTTCCTGCTCACGCCCCGGCCGGGTGCGAACCGCGGGAGGGGGAGGGGGGCGCTGCTGCGACAGCCGCTCCCGCAATGTGCCGCGTATATTGACCGTCTTGCCTTGCAGGGCCGGGTGCTGACAGCGGGGGCGCTGTGACCGGTTGAGCATGCAATATGGGGCATATATGGACCAGCTTGCCTTGCAATGCCTGGTGCTGACAGCAGGGGCCCTGTGACAGAGCCGGTCGTGCAATATACTGCGTATATTGACCGTCTTTCCTTGCGATACCTGGTGCTGACAGCAGGGGCCCTGTGACAGAGCCGGTCGTGCAATATACTGCGTATATTGACTGTTTTTCCTTGCAATGCCTGGTGCTGACAGCAGGGGCACTGTGATAGAGCCGGTCATGCAATATACTGCCTATATTGACCGTCTTTCCTTGCAATGCCTGGTGCTGACAGCAGGGGCCCTGTGACAGAGCCGGTCGTGCAATATACTGCATATATTGACCGTCTTTCCTTGCAATACCTGGTGCTGACAGCAGGGGCACTGTGATAGAGCCGGTCGCGCAATATACTGCATATATTGACCGTCCTTCCTTGCAATGCCTGGTGCTGACAGCAGGGGCACTGTGATAGAGCCGGTCATGCAATATACTGCCTATATTGACCGTCTTTCCTTGCAATGCCTGGTGCTGACAGCAGGGGCCCTGTGACAGAGCCGGTCGTGCAATATACTGCCTATATTGACCGTCTTTCCTTGCAATACCTGGTGCTGACAGCAGGGGCACTGTGATAGAGCCGGTCGCGCAATATACTGCATATATTGACCGTCCTTCCTTGCAATGCCTGGTGCTGACAGCAGGGGCACTGTGATAGAGCCGGTCATGCAATATACTGCCTATATTGACCGTCTTTCCTTGCAATGCCTGGTGCTGACAGCAGGGGCCCTGTGATAGAGCCGGTCGCGCAATATACTGCATATATTGACTGTCCTTCCTTGCAATACCTGGTGCTGACAGCAGGGGCACTGTGATAGAGCCGGTCATGCAATATACTGCCTATATTGACCGTCCTTCCTTGCAATGCCTGGTGCTGACAGCAGGGGCACTGTGATAGAGCCGGTCACGCAATATACTGCGTATATTGACCATATTTCATTGCAGTGCCTGATGCTAACAGAAGGGGGGGCTGTGACCAGTCAATTGTGCTATATCCTGCATATATTGACCGTCTTTCCTTGCAATGCCTGGTCTGGCAGCACAGGGCATAAATATTATTTACGGACCCCCGCTCTGGGGGCGTTGGGATAACGGGGAGGGTCAGGGTGGATAGGTGGGATACTTTCAGTATATGGACCGGGCCGGATCTCGACTAGACTGCCCCCTGCGGGCCAAAAGGTTTGTTGCCCCGGGATCGATGATTTCAGAGTAAGAACTGTCCGGGAATGTTTCATTTGCCGCTCTGGCGACGTTTATATGGACTGGTCCATATTGGAGCATAATTCTTGCCCCCTCCCCAGCCCTCTTGAGCCCAGAGAGTGGTGTATCCCTCAGGTAAATGAGCCCCACTGATTCTTGAGTTTAAAACCACAGTGGGGTCAATATGGACCGGTCCGTATGGGACTCGGTGGCGCCCCACCGGATGAAACGTGTATTGAGGTCACGGTGTTCCCTCGGGGACCCACGCGCTGTGTGGTGTCGCTGGTTTTCAGTCGCACTCTTGGTTTATACGGACCGGTCTATATGGGGCTAGCATGGGGCGAAGATCAGGACTCCCCGGCTCCGGGAGGGGAGTGGGGGCTGGTGGGTTAGAGCAGGGGGGGCTGGGAGCCCGGACTCCTGGGTTCTCTCCCCGGCTCCAGGAGGGGAGTGGGGGCTGGTGGGTTAGAGCAGGGGGGGCTGGGAGCCCGGACTCCTGGGTTCTCTCCCCGGCTCCAGGAGGGGAGTGGGGGCTGGTGGGTTAGAGCAGGGGGGGCTGGGAGCCCGGACTCCTGGGTTCCCTCCCCAGCTCTGGGAGAAGAGTGGGGGCTGGGGGGTCAGAGCAGGGGGGGCTGGGAGCCAGGACTCCTGGGTTCTCTCCCCAGCTCTGGGAGGGGAGTGGGGGCTGGGGGGTCAGAGCAGGGGGGGCTGGGAGCCCGGATGCCTGGGTTCTCTCCCCGGCTCTGGGAGGGGAGTGGGGGCTGGGGGGTCAGAGCAGGGGGGCTGGGAGCCAGGACTCCTGGGTTCTCTCCCCGGCTCTGGGAGGGGAGTGGGGGCTGGGGGGTCAGAGCAGAGGGGGCTGGGAGCCCGGACGCCTGGGTTCTCTCCCGTGGAGAAATCTCTTCCGGCCGCAATGTGGGTTTCAAACATGGCGGCCCTTATATGGACCGGTCCGTATCCAGTTTTAGCGCCGGGCAGGGGGAGGGGATGTGGGGTGGGACCGGCCGCGATATTGGGGGACCCCAGCCCGCTCTTCCCCTCCATTCCTTCGTTCCCTCTCTTTTCTCGCTCAGTTCTTCTCTCCCATCCCTCATTTCACCTCCGGGGCCCGAGAGAAGGATCCCGCCTTCGCCCCCAAATATTTGGGGATGTTTCTCGCTTGGCTGATGAGGTGGGGGGGCACCGTCCCCCCTTGAGCCCCATTCCCCCCCCCACCCCGGAGCCAGCCAGTCCCCGCCCTGGGTGGGAGCCGGCGCCCCCTAGAGGGGGAAGGGCCCATATAGGGAGCGGGGGACCGGCGTGAATCCCCCCCCCCCCCCGCGCCTCCTACTGCGTCAGCAGCATTTCCCCCCCCCCCCCGGGGGCTACGAGGCAGCCGCGTTGGGCCCGGTGCCACCTTGGCCCCGAGCCCGGGTCCCCCCCCCCCCCCCCCCCGTCGTCCTCCCGCGTCCTTGCTGCTGGCAACGGAGCCGGCTGTGGCCCCCGGCCAACCCCCACGTCCGCTGCAGGGACCCAGGAGTCCGGGAGCTGCCCCTCCCCCCAGCTCCGCCGGTGCCCCTCACTCCCGACCCGCAGCCCCCCCCCCCAGCTCCGCCGGTGCCCCTCACTCCCGACCCGCAGCCCCCCCCCCAGCTCCGCCGGTGCCCCTCACTCCCGACCCGCAGCCCCCTGCCAGCTGGCTGAGGGAGGCTTGGGGGGTCGGGGGGGGCTGGAGCAGGGCCAGGCAATGGGGCAGCCGAGGTGATGGGAGCACTTAGCTAAATTACCACGTGGCCGGGAGCAGTCGGGCGTTGTGGGGGGAGGGGGAAGGGAAGGCGGGGGACACACACAGGCCGAAACACCCCCCCCCCCCCCCGCCCCTCCAATTCTACTTAGGCCAGGACATGAATTATACAAACCCTGCCCATTAAGACGTCCCTTTGCGTTTGACTCACTCCAGCAGCCCGGGGGGGGGGGGGGGGCAGGACTCCTGGGTTCGCTCCCCGGCTCCGGGAGGGGAGTGGGGGCTGGTGGGTCAGAGCAGGGGGGGCTGGGAGCCAGGACTCCTGGGTTCTCTCCCCGGCTCTGGGAGGGGAGTGGGGACTGGTGGGTTAGAGCAGGGGGGGCTGGGAGCCAGGACTCCTGGGTTCTCTCCCGGCTCTGGGAGGGGAGTGGGGGCTGGTGGGTCAGAGCAGGGGGGGCTGGGAGCCAGGACTCCTGGGTTCTCTCCCCAGCTCTGGGAGGGGAGTGGGGGCTGGTGGGTCAGAGCAGGGGGGCTGGGAGCCAGGACTCCTGGGTTCTCTCCCCGCTCTGGGAGGGGAGTGGGGGCTGGTGGGTCGGAGCAGGGGGGGGTGGGAGCCAGGACTCCTGGGTTCTCTCCCCGGCTCTGGGAGGGGAGTGGGGGCTGGGGGTCAGAGCAGGGGGTGCTGGGAGCCCGGACTCCTGGGTTCGCTCCCCGGCTCTGGGAGGGGAGTGGGGGCTGGTGGGTCAGAGCAGGGGGGGCTGGGAGCCAGGACTCCTGGGTTCTCTCCCCGGCTCTGGGAGGGGAGTGGGGGCTGGGGGGTTGGAGCAGAGGGGCTGGGAGCCAGGACTCCTGGGTTCTCTCCCTGGGCACGAGAGAAGCAAGCCCAGCACTCTGTGTTCCTGTTTTCTGGCTGGCAAGAGGCCGGTGGGAGGTCTCGGGCGGTTCCCCCCCCCTATGGGGCAGGAGTCTGCAATGGGAGCCCACATGGGGGGCTGGGGACTTATCGCCGTTGTCCTGACATAACCAGGGGAAGGGGCTGTAGCGCTGAAACGCAAATCAGTGGGGCCAGGCCTCCTCCCGGTGATTCCCCCCCCACACACACTGCCCGGGGGTCCTCTCGTGAGCCCCCCGCCGGCTCCCCGCACCCGTCACGGGTGGATCTCCCGCTCCGGGACCGGCTCCCGGACAGGCAGCGCCAGGGACCCTTTGCTCGCGACGGGGGGGCAAATCATTCTCGCTGCATCCACCATGTAATGAGTTGCCATAAATCAACCCGGCAGGGGCACCGGGGGGGGTCAGCTGGGAACAGGCTGGGGGAGGGAAGCTGAGGCGGGGGGGGGGCTGTGCGCACGGATACACACAACGACCCACAGACACCGCTACACACAGAGACACTGCTCCGTACGCACAACACAACTCGGACACAGAGGGGGGGGGCCGGGAGCCCGGACTCCTGGGTTCTCTCCCCGGCTCTGGGAGGGGAGTGGGGGCTGGTGGGTCAGAGCAGGGGGGGCTGGGAGCCAGGACTCCTGGGTTCTCTCCCCGGCTCTGGGAGGGGAGTGGGGGCCGGTGGGTTAGAGCAGGGGGGGCTGGGAGCCCGGACTCCTGGGTTCTCTCCCCGGCTCTGGGAGGGGAGTGGGGGCCGGTGGGTTAGAGCAGGGGGGGCTGGGAGCCCGGACTCCTGGGTTCTCTCCCCGGCTCTGGGAGGGGAGTGGGGGCTGGTGGGTCAGAGCAGGGGGGGCTGGGAGCCAGGACTCCTGGGTTCTCTCCCCGGCTCTGGGAGGGGAGTGGGGGCCGGTGGGTTAGAGCAGGGGGGGCTGGGAGCCCGGACTCCTGGGTTCTCTCCCCGGCTCTGGGAGGGGAGTGGGGGCCGGTGGGTTAGAGCAGGGGGGGCTGGGAGCCCGGACTCCTGGGTTCTCTCCCCGGCTCTGGGAGGGGAGTGGGGGCCGGTGGGTTAGAGCAGGGGGGGCCTGGGAGCCCGGACTCCTGGGTTCTCTCCCCGGCTCTGGAAGGGGAGTGGGGGCTGGTGGTTAGAGCAGGGGGGGCTGGGAGGCAGGACTCCTGGGTTCTCTCCCCGGCTCTGGGAGGGGAGTGGGGGCTGCTGGGTTAGAGCAGGGGGGGCTGGGAGCCCGGACACCTGGGTTCTCTCCCCGGCTCTGGGAGGGGAGTGGGGGCTGGTGGGTTAGAGCAGGGGGGGCTGGGAGCCCGGACTCCTGGGTTCTCTCCCCGGTGAGGTGAATGTCAGCGGAGCCCTGCGGGATTCTGGGCTGAAAGGGGCAGGGAAGAGGCAGCAAATTAAGATGCATCTTTTATTCATCTGCCAGCCGCGCTCTCCGCTCCGCTGCCTCTCGGGTCCCACGGGGGCCCCTGTCAGAGCTAATTTCACTCCAGCGCCCTTCGCAGCCACACAAACAATCCCGCTGCCAGGGCCTAGTGGTGAGAGCAGGGCAGGCTGCCAGGCAGGACGCCTGGGTTCTCTCCCCGGCTCTGGGAGGGGAGTGGGGGCTGGGGGGTTAGAGCAGGGGGGGGCTGGGAGCCAGGACTCCTGGGTTCTCTCCCCGGCTCTGGGAGGGGAGTGGGGGCTGGTGGGTCAGCAGGGGGGGGCTGGGAGCCAGGACTCCTGGGTTCTCTCCCCGGCTCTGGGAGGGGAGTGGGGGCTGGGGGGTTAGAGCAGGGGGGACTGGGAGCCAGGACTCCTGGGTTCTCTCCCTGGCTCTGGGAGGGGAGTGGGGGCTGGGGGGTCAGAGCAGGGGGGCTGGGAGCCAGGACTCCTGGGTTCTCTCCCTAGCTATGCCCCAAATACTCTGTGTGACCCTGAGCAGGTCATGTCAGGACGCCGTGCCTCAGTTTCCCTCCTCATGGGCATTCAGAGTGTGGCCTCCCCCCCCCCCCCAACTGCAGCAGAATGTGAAGGACAATTATCATATTTCACGGTTGGTTTATCAGCCGTCCCCGTATCCAGACGCTCGTTTAGTGTCCAGCACACACAAAGCGCGGCTCTCGGTGATACCAGCCCCCGGGCCAATGTCTGTCTATCCGCATTCATCCAGCTGTCTGTCTATCACCCCCCATCCCCCCCTCTAGCTATCCATCCCCATCCTCCCCCTCTATCTATCTATCTATCCATCCCCATCCTCCCCCTCTATCTATCTATCTATCTATCTATCTATCTATCTATCTATCTATCTATCTATCCCCATCCTCCCCCTCTATCTATCTATCTATCTATCTATCTATCTATCTATCTATCTATCCCCATCCTCCCCCTCTATCTATCTATCTATCTATCTATCTATCTATCCCCATCCTCCCCCTCTATCTATCTATCTATCTATCTATCTATCTATCCATCCCCCTCCACCCCTCTATCTATCCCCCTCCACCCCCTCTATCTATCTATCCCCATCCACCCCCTCTATCTATCTATCTATCCCCCTCCACCCCCTCTATCTATCTATCTATCCCCATCCACCCCTCTATCTATCTATCCCCCTCCACCCCTCTATCTATCCCCCTCCACCCCCTCTATCTATCTATCCCCATCCTCCCCCTCTATCTATCTATCCCCCTCCACCCCTCTATCTATCCATCCCCCTCCCCCCCTCTATCTATCTATCCCCCTCCACCCCTCTATCTATCTATCCCCATCCTCCCCCTCTATCTATCTATCTATCTATCTATCTATCTATCTATCTATCTATCTATCTATCTATCTATCTATCCCCATCCTCCCCCTCTATCTGTCTATCCCCATCCACCCCCCTCTATCTATCCCCATCCTCCCCCTCTATCTAGCTATCTATCCCCATCCACCCCTCTATCTATCTATCCCCATCCTCCCCCTCTATCTATCTATCTATCTATCTATCTATCTATCTATCTATCTATCTATCTATCTATCTATCTATCCCCATCCTCCCCCTCTATCTATCTATCTATCCCCCTCCACCCCCTCTATCTATCTATCTATCTATCTATCTATCTATCTATCTATCTATCTATCTATCTATCTATCTATCTACAGGCCTATAGCTGTGGACACTTTCTCTAATCAACTTTGTTGTTTGGAATATCTTCAGTTTCCCACAATTCAGTTTGCCGGGAAGTTGATTTGGGGGTTGGGGGTTCATATGAGCGTGATGTAAAATTGCCGATACTTTTCTGGTCTTCACAGAGGTTTTGCTTTGGTTTTCCCCGAGCAGTTGCTCAGTTTGGGGTTATAGTCCTTGTTTTTATGTCTTGATTTCTAGTGTCTGATATTTTCTCAACGTTCCCAACGTTTTGGGTTCAGAATTGCCTTCGTTTTTTCCTATAAATGTTCGTTTATTTAAATGTACCGGTACTTCCTCGGCCGTAACAAAGGTTTTGATCGGGAATTTCCTTCGTTTCTCATCTAAACGTTTTTATTGATTTCTGCGGATCCTTCCTCAGACTTCGCAAAGTGTTGTGTTGAATTTCCTTCCTTTTGAATGAGCCTCTGTATTTACCGATTTTAAAGTACTGCCACTTTCCAACCAAGGGTTTCTCTCTGGGTCTTTGCATTTCACGGGAAATGTGATAGTCCCGATATTACGGCCACACTCACGAGGTTTTTGGTTCGGCATCCTCTTTTCAGACCAAAGATTGTACCTATTGATTAAAAACCACCGACGCTTTCTGAATCTTTGCAAAGCTTTTGTTTCAATAGGGTCTTCGATTTTCATAGGCAATCTCTGGATACAGACTTTCTCGGGCTCCCCAAAATTTGTTCATTCATTGCTTTCGTCTTCCCCTACAAAAGACTTTATTGATTGATTTGAAACGACGGATACTTTCTCCATCCTCCCAAAGTTTTTGGTTGGGAATTGCCTTAGATTTTCTTATGCAAATCTCTTTGCAATTACTGATCCCTTCTCTGTTTTCCAAAGATTCGTTTCTTAATTGCTTTCCTCTTTCCACCCAAATGACTATATTTATTGATTCGAAACGACGGATACTTTCTCCATCCGCCCAAAGTTTTTGGTTGGGAATTCCCTTAGATTTTTTTCATGCATTTCTCTTTATTGATTTGAAACGACCGATCCTTTCTCTGTCTTACCAAAGATTTGTTGGCTCATCGCTTTCGTCTTTGCATGACAAAAGACTGTATTTATGGATGTGAAATGATTGATAGTTTCTCCATCCTCCCAAAGTTTTTGGTTGGGAATTGCCTTAGATTTTCTTATGCAAATCTCTTTGCAATTACTGATCCTTTCTCTGTTTTCCAAAGATTCGTTTCTTAATTGCTTTCCTCTTTCCACCCAAATGACTATATTTATTGATTCGAAACGACGGATACTTTCTCCATCCGCCCAAAGTTTTTGGTTGGGAATTCCCTTAGATTTTTTTCATGCATTTCTCTTTATTGATTTGAAATGACCGATCCTTTCTCTGTCTTACCAAAGATTTGTTGGCTAATCGCTTTCGTCTTTGCATGACAAAAGACTGTATTTATGGATGTGAAATGATTGATAGTTTCTCCATCCTCCCAAAGTTTTTGGTTGGGAATTGCCTTAGATTTTCTTATCCGGATCTCTTTATTGCTTTGAAATCCATGATCCTTTCTCAGTCTTCCCGGCGATTTGGTTGGGAGTTTTTCACACGATATTTGGGATGTCCGGAGTTGAAAGTTCCCGGTGTTGTTGTAATAAGGGAGGGCTTCCTCCTGGCCATGCACTAACCTCCTTTCTGTCCTCCCTCCGTCCAGAACCGCAGCTCAAAGGCATCGTCACCAAACTCCTTTGCCGACACGGTTTCTACCTCCGCATGCACCCGGACGGCACCATCGACGGGACGAAAGAAGATGCCAACACCTTCAGTGAGTGCTGCCCGGGCAAGGCCGAGGGGTTACGCAGGGTAAGCCCCCCTGGGGGGGCCTGTCACCTCTAGGGGGGACCCCTTGGGGGAATAGGGGAGCTGGATAAATCTTGCCATGACCTCTAATCCCTTCCCACCCACCCCCCTTCCGCTCCCAGCTGTCTCCGGTCGGGGAGAGTCCTGAATATTCATCCGGGACTGCCGAGAAGGGGATTATCCGTCTAGGAAGCGGAGCTCCCCCTCCCCCCACCCCGAGCAGGGATGACAGGGAGGAAAAATAAATCCGGCTCTAAAGCGGAACGGGGGAGGGGTTCTGCATGGGGAAGAACCCAGGCGTCCGGGCTCCGGGCCGGGCTGCTGCAGAAAAGGGGCCGTGGGGATGGGAGGGGCCCCATTCCCCGCCCTGGGGCCGGGGGGGAGCCGGCACCCCCCCCCGCCCCATTTCCACCGGGTGCTTCTGCCAGCGCTAATACCCTGCCATCTGTCTGTCTCGTCTCCCACAGCTCTCTTTAACCTGATCCCCGTGGGACTCCGCGTGGTCGCGATCCAGGGTACCAAGTCGGGGCAGTATATCGCCATGAATGCAGAAGGCTACCTCTATACCTCCGTGAGTGTCATTCTCCCCCGCGCCCTCCCACCTGACTAAACCGACCGTTGGTGTGAGCAGTGGGATCTCTGGGTTATGTATGCACCCAGAGCGGGGGAGTGGCCAATAGGGAGTACCATCCTCTTTCTTTCAGCAGGGGTCGCTGCCTGCAGGGTAGGTCTAGTGGTGGGTAGTGACAGCGCATCCCCAGGGAGGGAGATTGGAGCATCCATTGGTGTCAGCAGTGGGATAACTGGGTGAGCCTTGGAGGGGTGGGCTGGTCATAGCTAATAGGAGTGCAGCATCCTCTGTCTGCCATTAGATCAAATCCCCCCTATCTCCCCAACAGTATGGAAAATAACTGAACGTTGTGCTTATAGTGAAAATAATGGTGAGCATGGCACTGATCGTGAAAATGACAGCGAACCTGGTGCTAACAGTGAAAATAACTGTGAATCTGGTGCTTCACGTGAAAAGAATGGTGACTGCGAAACTGGTAGGGGAAATCATGGTGAATGTGGAGGTGATAGTGAAAATAACGGTGAACACGGCACCGTGAGGCTAATAGTGAAAATAATGGTGAACACGGCACCGTGAGGCTAATAGTGAAAATAATGGTGAACACGGCACCGTGAGGCTGATAGTGAAAATAATGGTGAACACGGCACCGTGAGGCTGATAGTGAAAATAATGGTGAACACTGCACCGTGAGGCTAATAGTGAAAATAACGGTGAACACGGCACCGTGAGGCTGATAGTGAAAATAACGGTGAACACGGCACCGTGAGGCGAATAGTGAAAATAATGGTGAACACGGCACCGTGAGGCTAATAGTGAAAATAATGGTGAACACGGCACCGTGAGGCTAATAGTGAAAATAATGGTGAACACGGCACCGTGAGGCTGATAGTGAAAATAATGGTGAACACGGCACCGTGAGGCTGATAGTGAAAATAATGGTGAACACGGCACCGTGAGGCTGATAGTGAAAATAACGGTGAACACGGCACCGTGAGGCTGATAGTGAAAATAACGGTGAACACGGCACCGTGAGGCGAATAGTGAAAATAATGGTGAACACGGCACCGTGAGGCGAATAGTGAAAATAATGGTGAACACGGCACCGTGAGGCTGATAGTGAAAATAACGGTGAACGTGGCACCGTGACACTGAAGGGAAATTAACATTCATCCCCACACACCCCTTCTATCCAGCCCCATACAACCCCTCTACCTAATTATCCGCCCAGCCCCACACATGACTTTCCCTCTTCCCCATACACCCCTCTCTTTCTTTCTTTCTTTCTTTCTTTCTTTCTTTCTTTCTTTCTTTCTTTCTTATCCTCTTTTCTTTCTTATTCATCCCCTTTTCTTTCATTCGTTCATTTTTTCGTTCTTTCTCTCCCTCCCTTCCTCTCCCAGGCCCACTTCACCACCGAGTGCCGGTTCAAGGAGTGCGTCTTCGAGAACTACTACGTCACGTACTCCTCTGCCCTGTACCGCCAGCGGGAGTCCGGCCGCTCCTGGTACCTGGGCCTCAACAAAGAGGGCCAGCCCATGAAGGGAAACCGAGTCAAGAAAACCAAAGCCGCCGCCCACTTCGTGCCCAAGCTATTGGAAGGTGAGTGGGGGAAGCAGGGACGGGGGCTAGAGGAAGCAATAGAGGATGTAAAATACAGACACCCCCTCCCCCCACACACACCCCGGTGCCCTCCCCAGCAAGGCACATGGCCCCGGATACACCACCCCTCCCTTCCCTGTTCTGTGCCGTGCAAACTCCTCCCGTGCAAACTCCTCCCGTGCAAACTCCTCCCGTGCAAACTCCTCACGTGCAAATAAAACCCCATGGGACACTGTCTTTCTGAGTAGTAGGGGAGCCTGGGCCGTCCCTCACTTCCTCTTCCTCTGTCTCTCTCTCCCTCCCCGCAGTGGCCATGTACCGCGAGCCGTCCCTCCATAACGTGCTGGACCCCTCGGCGCCCCCGAAATCAGACGAGGCCGGCGCCCCCGGCAAAGAGACAGCCAAGCCCCACAAGGCGACGTAACCCCGAGGCCGGGAGGGGCGTCGGCACCGCTCCAGGGAGTCTCCCCCCCTCCCACGTTTCCGCCTCTGCCCCCTTCTGCTCAGGACGCCAGCCTACCTACATTCAACCTCTGGACCTCAGAAAAAAATATATACGCCATCGAGGGTGTAATACCCTTTGCCGCCACCGGGGGGCGACATCGCCCAGCTGGTGAAATAATGAGGGGTGCGCGTGTCTCTCTCGCTATCTCTATGGTCTTCCATGAGCGCGTGATTCCCTGTTCGACCAACAGGGGGTGAATTTGGGAAAGGTTCGGACCTATGCCAGTCTGATTTCGGCAATAAGGGCGCGATGCCTTTTCCCGCCAGCGGAGGGCGACATGGGGAATGCGTCTAATTTCAGCAATAAGGGCGCGATGCCTTTACCCGCCAGCGGAGGGCGACATGGGGAACGCGTCTGATTTCAGCAATAAGGGCGCAATGCCTTTACCCGCCAGCGGAGGGCGACATGGGGAACACGTCTCATTTCAGCAATAAGGGCGCGATGCCTTTACCCGCCAGCGGAGGGCGACATGGGGAACGCGTCTGATTTCAGCAATAAGGGCGCGATGCCTTTTCCCGCCAGCGGAGGGCGACATGGGGAACGCGTCTGATTTCAGCAATAAGGGCGCGATGCCTTTACCCGCCAGCGGAGGGCGACATGGGCAACGCGTCTGATTTCGGCAATAAGGGCGCGATGCCTTTACCCGCCAGCGGAGGGCGACATGGGGAACGCGTCTGATTTCGGCAATAAGGGCGCGATGCCTTTTCCCGCCAGCGGAGGGCGACATGGGGAACGCGTCTGATTTCAGCAATAAGGGCGCGATACCTTTTCCCGCCAGCGGAGGGCGACATGGGGAACGCGTCTGATTTCGGCAATAAGGGCGCGATGCCTTTTCCCGCCAGCGGAGGGCGACATGGGGAACGCCTCTGATTTCGGCAATAAGGGCGCGATGCCTTTTCCCGCCAGCGGAGGGCGACATGGGGAACGCCTCTGATTTCAGCAATAAGGGCGTGATGCCTTTTCCCGCCAGCGGAGGGCGACATGGGGAACGCGTCTGATTTCAGCAATAAGGGCGTGATGCCTTTACCTGCCAGCGGAGGGCGACATGGGGAATATCGCCCCCTGCTGTCAGACCGCGGTCACGTTGGGAACGGCTCTTCTATACGGATTTCTTCGCCATTTTCGATGGACATGAGAAGCCGATTACCGGGGGGGGGGGAGTGAGAGGCAACAGGAAACTCCGCCCCCCCCTTTGCCCCACAAGCCCCTCCCCCGTGCCAAATGCTGTAGGATGCAGTCGTGCAATCACAGGAGACAAAGCCAGTCAAGAGGACTCTGGATCCAGACTCCAGGACAATCGGGGGCCGGGGGGGGAGGCATACTTCATGGACACCTATTGTATTTTAGGGGTGGGGGGAGGGGTAGTATGTGTGGATGGAGGGGGGGGGTCAAAGCTACTTTCTGTTCTCCTTAGGCCAGCCATTGGCCGCCTCCCAGAGCCGGGGAGAGAACCCAGGAGTCCTGGCTCCCAGCCCCCCCTGCTCTGACCCACCAGCCCCCACTCCCCTCCCAGAGCCGGGGAGAGAACCCAGGAATCCGGGCTCCCAATTCCCTCTACCCCGACCCCGCCTCTAATCAACAAACCCTGCACTCCTCCCAGAGTTGGTAACGGAACCCAGGAGTCCGGATTCCCAGCCCACCCATCCCCCACTCCTGCTATAACCCCCTCCACCCCCATTCGCTTCCTAAAGTCAGGACGCCTGGGTTCTGTCCCCGGCTCTGGGAGGGGAGGGGGGGCTGGTGGGTCAGAGCAGGGGTGGCTGGGAGCCCGGACGCCTGGGTTCTCTCCCCGGCTCTGGGGAGGGGAGTGGGGGCTGGTGGGTTAGAGCAGGGGGGGCTGGGAGCCCGGACGCCTGGGTTCTCTCCCCAGCTCTGGGAGGGGAGTGGGGGCTGGTGGGTCAGAGCAGGGGGGGCTGGGAGCCCGGACGCCTGGGTTCTCTCCCCAGCTCTGGGAGGGGAGTGGGGGCTGGTGGGTCAGAGCAGGGGGGGCTGGGAGCCCGGACACCTGGGTTCTGACACCTGGGTTCTCTCCCCGGCTCTGGGAGGGGAGTGGGGGCTGGTGGGTCAGAGTGGGGGGGGGGCTGGGAGCCAGGACGCCTGGGTTCCCTGCCCGGCTCGATATTTTTCCAGAGAGCCGCCTGGCTGCACCCCACTAGCCATTCTGGCCACCGGCCATATCCGGGGTAACTACTTACAGGGCGCCCCCCCCCAGGTGTGGGGGGGGCTGGAAGAACGAGCCATAACTAGCTGTGGAGGGGGGGGTCCCCCATCCCCTTCCCTCGCCCTGTGACTGGCCATAACGGGGGGGGGGGGTTGGAAGAACTCAGGAATATGGGGGGGGGCCTGACCCCCACCCCCAGTGAAACATCCTCCCTGGAGGGCCTATGGGGAGGCCACAAGGTGGAGATGGGGGGGCATGACCCACAGGAGCGGTTGTGAGTCTGAATGTGAAAGGGAAGGGGGGAGAGTGGAGCCAGCAGAGGGCAGCAAATACACACAGACAGAGACACAGTCACACAGAAACACACACGGAGACACACACACACACACACACAGACCCAACCACACACACACACACACAGAGACACAGTCACACAGAAACACACACGGAGACACACACACACACACAGAGAGACACACAACCACACAGAAACACACACAGAGACACACACAACCACACACACAGACCCAACCACACACACACACACACAGAGAGACACACACAACCACACACAACCACACAGAGACACAGACACACAACCACAGAAACACACACAGACACACACACACACAGACCCAACCACACACACACACACAGAGACACAGTCACACAGAAACACACACGGAGACACACACACACACACACACAGACCCAACCACACACACACACACAGAGACACAGTCACACAGAAACACACACGGAGACACACACAACCACACACAGAGACACACACAGAGACACAGTCACACAGAAACACACACGGAGACACACACAACCACACACAGAGACCCAACCACACACACACACACAGAGACACAGTCACACAGAAACACACACGGAGACACACACAACCACACACAGAGACCCAACCACACACACACAGAGAGACACAGTCACACAGAAACACACACGGAGACAAACACAACCACACACAGAGACCCAACCACACACACACACACAGAGAGAGACACACACAACCACACAGAAACACACACAGACACACAACCACACAGGGAGACACACACAACCACACAGAAACACACATGGAGACACACACAACCACACAGAAACACACACGGAGACACAACCACACAGAAACACACACACACAACCACACAGAAACACACACGGAGACACAACCACACAGAAACACACACAGGGAGACCCACTCAGACAACCCCACACACAGACACGGACAGAAACACACACCTGGGGGGGGCTCTCCCTGCAGATGGGGCTGCCCCACTGGCTCAGGTCACATGCATGGTGGGGGTTGGGGGGAGGAGTGGGGGGGGCGCCCGAGAGCGGGGTGGGGGGGTTTCTACGTCTCTCTCACGCACATGGGTACTTGGTACAACCGGCCTCCACTGTGTATATCTCTGTACAGCTCTGACTCCCCCCGACCCCCATCCTGCCCCCCACCCTGTGTAGGGGGTGGGGGAGGGGACCATGGGGACCTTCATGTGCCCCCCTTTCCTCTGCCCATCCCCCCTAGGCCTCCCTCACCTCCCCCTAATGCCCCACCCCCCCTTATCCCCTTACTTCCTCGCCTTCTGCTGGCCCCTCCCCCAACTCCCCCTGAAGCCCCGCCCCTCTTTGGCCCCGCCCCTTTATAGCTCCTCCCCCTGCACAGATAGCAATAAGCCCCGGCCCACACCCTGAGGGTCCCTGCATGAGTGACAGCCCCTCCCTCCACAATAACCCCCCCCCAACACTCCCCCCCCCAGTACAAAGGGCCGGGGGGGGCAACCGGCACAACCAAGGGAATAAACCACGTTTCTATGATTCTACCTGGCTCCATGTGGCTGTGAGGGACTCCGAGCCGGGGTCCGGCTCCGGGATTTACCCGTGTCCCGTGGGGAGGGGGCCCTGTGGGACTGCGATCCGGGATCCAGCTCCGGGATTTACCTGTGTCCCGGGGGAGGGGCCCTGTGGGACTGCGATCCGGGATCCAGCTCCGGGATTTACCTGTGTCCCAGGGGAGAGGCTCTGAGGGACTCCGAGCCGGGATCCGGCTCCGGGATTTACCTGTGTCCTGGGAGCAGGGCTGTGAGGGGATCCAGCTCCGGGATTTACCCGTGTCCCAGGGGGAGGGGCCCTGTGGGACTCCGATCCGGGATCCGGCTCCGGGATTTACCCATGTCCCGGGGGGAGGGGCCCTGTGGGACTGTGATTCGGGATCCGGCTCCGGGATTTACCCGTGTCCCAGGGGGAGGGGCCCTGTGGGACTGCGATCCAGGATCCGGCTCCGGGATTTACCCGTGTCCCGGAGGGAGGGGCCCTGTGGGACTGCGATCCGGGATCCGGCTCCGGGATTTACCCGTGTCCCGGAGGGAGGGGCCCTGTGGGACTGCGATCCGGGATCCGGCTCCGGGATTTACCCGTGTCCTGGGGGGAGGGGCCCTGTGGGACTCCAAGTCGGGATCTGGCTCCAGGATTTACCCGTGTCCCGGGGGAGGGGCTGTGAGGGACTCCGAGCCGGATCCAGCTCCGGGATTTACCTGGGGTCAGGGGACTCTGAGGGGACCCCCCCCCCCCAGAGGGCCGTGGGTTCGAGTCCCACAGCGGAGCCGTCTCCTCCCCGCCCGGGCTCTGGTTCCCAAAGGGTTAAAGATCCCTGCTTCCCCCCCCCCTTCCAGAACAGGTGGCGCCTCCGGATTTCCCACGACAGCTGTGGAACGTGGCCCCCCTCCCCCACCCCAGAGCCCCCCCCCCACTCCGGTGACAGCTGCTGGGACCAATGGGGCGACGGGGGGGGGTCTGGGGGGGCAGCTGGGCCTGGAGGAGACGGACGGACACTCGGACGCGGCCATGGCGCGGGTGGTCCCGGCGCTCCTGACCCTCTGGCTTCTCCCCACAGTGGGTAAGGTCACCCCCCCCCCACAGAGCCAGGCCCCAGATAGGGAGCGGGGCGTGGGGCCAGGGAGGGGGCCCCGTAGAGCCCTGGGGTTAGATATGGGGACAGAGGTTGGGTGGGGGGGCGGTGGAGGGATAGATGGATGGGGTGTGGGGGTGGATGAGTGGATGGATAGAGGGGTGTGGGGTGGATGGATAGAGGGGTGTGGGGGTGGATGGATAGAGGGGGTGGGGGTGGATGGATGGATAGAGGGGTGGGGGTGGATGGATGGATAGAGGGGGTGGGGAGGACGGAGGGATGGGTGGAGAGGTAGAGGTGTGGGGACGGATAGAGGGAACGTGTGGGGACGGATGGATAGAGGGGTGTGGGGAGGACGGAGGGATGGGTGGAGAGGTAGAGGTGTGGGGACGGATAGAGGGAACGTGTGGGGACGGATGGACAGAGTGGTGTGGGGAGGACGGAGGGATGGGTGGAGAGGTAGAGGTGTGGGGACGGATAGAGGGAACGTGTGGGGATGGATGGACAGAGGGGTGTGGGGAGGACGGAGGGATGGGTGGAGAGGTAGAGGTGTGGGGACGGATAGAGGGAACGTGTGGGGATGGATGGACAGAGGGGTGTGGGGAGGACGGAGGGATGGGTGGAGAGGTAGAGGTGTGGGGACGGATAGAGGGAACGTGTGGGGATGGATGGACAGAGGGGTGTGGGGAGGACGGAGGGATGGGTGGAGAGGTAGAGGTGTGGGGACGGATAGAGGGAACGTGTGGGGATGGACGGATAGAGGGATGTGGGGAGGACGGAGGGATGGGTGGAGAGGTAGAGGTGTGGGGACGGATAGAGGGAACGTGTGGGGATGGATGGATAGAGGGGTGTGGGGAGGACGGAGGGATGGGTGGAGAGGTAGAGGTGTGGGGACGGATAGAGGGAACGTGTGGGGACGGACGGACAGAGGGGTGTGGGGAGGACGGAGGGATGGGTGGAGAGGTAGAGGTGTGGGGACGGATAGAGGGAACGTGTGGGGACGGACGGACAGAGGGGTGTGGGGAGGACGGAGGGATGGGTGGAGAGGTAGAGGTGTGGGGACGGATAGAGGGAATGTGTGGGGACGGACGGACAGAGGGGTGTGGGGAGGACGGAGGGATGGGTGGAGAGGTAGAGGTGTGGGGACGGATAGAGGGAACGTGTGGGGCTGGATGGACAGAGGGGTGTGGGGAGGACGGAGGGATGGGTGGAGAGGTGGAGGTGTGGGGACGGATAGAGGGAACGTGTGGGGATGGATGGACAGAGGGGTGTGGGGAGGACGGAGGGATGGGTGGAGAGGTAGAGGTGTGGGGACGGATAGAGGGAACGTGTGGGGCTGGATGGACAGAGGGGTGTGGGGAGGACGGAGGGATGGGTGGAGAGGTGGAGGTGTGGGGACGGATAGAGGGAACGTGTGGGGATGGATGGACAGAGGGGTGTGGGGAGGACGGAGGGATGGGTGGAGAGGTGGAGGTGTGGGGACGGATAGAGGGAACGTGTGGGGACGGATGGACAGAGGGGTGTGGGGAGGACGGAGGGCTGGGTGGAGAGGTAGAGGTGTGGGGACGGATAGAGGGAACGTGTGGGGATGGATGGACAGAGGGGTGTGGGGAGGACGGAGGGATGGGTGGAGAGGTAGAGGTGTGGGGACGGATAGAGGGAACGTGTGGGGAGGGATGGACAGAGGGGTGTGGGGAGGACGGAGGGCTGGGTGGAGAGGTAGAGGTGTGGGGACAGATAGAGGGAACGTGTGGGGATGGGTGGCTGGATAGAGGGGTGTGGGGAGGACGGAGGGATGGTGGAGAGGTAGAGGTGTGGGGACGGATAGAGGGAACGTGTGGGGATGGATGGATAGAGGGGTGTGGGGAGGACGGAGGGATGGGTGGAGAGGTAGAGGTGTGGGGACGGATAGAGGGAACGTGTGGGGCTGGATGGACAGAGGGGTGTGGGGAGGACGGAGGGATGGGTGGAGAGGTGGAGGTGTGGGGACGGATAGAGGGAACGTGTGGGGATGGACGGATAGAGGGGTGTGGGGAGGACGGAGGGATGGGTGGAGAGGTAGAGGTGTGGGGACGGATAGAGGGAACGTGTGGGGATGGATGGATAGAGGGGTGTGGGGAGGACGGAGGGATGGGTGGAGAGGTGGAGGTGTGGGGACGGATAGAGGGAACGTGTGGGGATGGACGGATAGAGGGGTGTGGGGAGGACGGAGGGATGGGTGGAGAGGTGGAGGTGTGGGGACGGATAGAGGGAACGTGTGGGGATGGATGGATAGAGGGGTGTGGGGAGGACGGAGGGATGGGTGGAGAGGTGGAGGTGTGGGGACGGATAGAGGGAACGTGTGGGGATGGATGGATAGAGGGGTGTGGGGAGGACGGAGGGATGGGTGGAGAGGTGGAGGTGTGGGGACGGATAGAGGGAACGTGTGGGGATGGACGGATAGAGGGGTGTGGGGAGGACGGAGGGATGGGTGGAGAGGTGGAGGTGTGGGGACGGATAGAGGGAACGTGTGGGGATGGACGGATAGAGGGGTGTGGGGAGGACGGAGGGATGGGTGGAGAGGTAGAGGTGTGGGGACGGATAGAGGGAACGTGTGGGGATGGATGGATAGAGGGGTGTGGGGAGGACGGAGGGATGGGTGGAGAGGTAGAGGTGTGGGGACGGATAGAGGGAACGTGTGGGGATGGATGGATAGAGGGGTGTGGGGAGGACGGAGGGATGGGTGGAGAGGTAGAGGTGTGGGGACGGATAGAGGGAACGTGTGGGGATGGATGGATAGAGGGGTGTGGGGAGGACGGAGGGATGGGTGGAGAGGTAGAGGTGTGGGGACGGATAGAGGGAACGTGTGGGGACGGATGGATAGAGGGGTGTGGGGAGGACGGAGGGATGGGTGGAGAGGTAGAGGTGTGGGGACGGATAGAGGGAACGTGTGGGGATGGATGGATAGAGGGGTGTGGGGAGGACGGAGGGATGGGTGGAGAGGTAGAGGTGTGGGGACGGATAGAGGGAACGTGTGGGGATGGATGGATAGAGGGGTGTGGGGAGGACGGAGGGATGGGTGGAGAGGTAGAGGTGTGGGGACGGATAGAGGGAACGTGTGGGGATGGATGGATAGAGGGGTGTGGGGAGGACGGAGGGATGGGTGGAGAGGTAGAGGTGTGGGGACGGATAGAGGGAACGTGTGGGGATGGATGGATAGAGGGGTGTGGGGAGGACGGAGGGATGGGTGGAGAGGTAGAGGTGTGGGGACGGATAGAGGGAACGTGTGGGGATGGATGGATAGAGGGGTGTGGGGAGGACGGAGGGATGGGTGGAGAGGTGGAGGTGTGGGGACGGATAGAGGGAACGTGTGGGGATGGATGGATAGAGGGGTGTGGGGAGGACGGAGGGATGGGTGGAGAGGTAGAGGTGTGGGGACGGATAGAGGGAACGTGTGGGGATGGATGGATAGAGGGGTGTGGGGAGGACGGAGGGATGGGTGGAGAGGTAGAGGTGTGGGGACGGATAGAGGGAACGTGTGGGGACGGATGGATAGAGGGGTGTGGGGAGGACGGAGGGATGGGTGGAGAGGTAGAGGTGTGGGGACGGATAGAGGGAACGTGTGGGGATGGATGGATAGAGGGGTGTGGGGAGGACGGAGGGATGGGTGGAGAGGTAGAGGTGTGGGGACGGATAGAGGGAACGTGTGGGGATGGATGGATAGAGGGGTGTGGGGAGGACGGAGGGATGGGTGGAGAGGTAGAGGTGTGGGGACGGATAGAGGGAACGTGTGGGGATGGATGGACAGAGGGGTGTGGGGAGGACGGAGGGATGGGTGGAGAGGTAGAGGTGTGGGGACGGATAGAGGGAACGTGTGGGGAGGGATGGACAGAGGGGTGTGGGGAGGACGGAGGGCTGGGTGGAGAGGTAGAGGTGTGGGGACAGATAGAGGGAACGTGTGGGGATGGGTGGCTGGATAGAGGGGTGTGGGGAGGACGGAGGGATGGTGGAGAGGTAGAGGTGTGGGGACGGATAGAGGGAACGTGTGGGGATGGATGGATAGAGGGGTGTGGGGAGGACGGAGGGATGGGTGGAGAGGTAGAGGTGTGGGGACGGATAGAGGGAACGTGTGGGGCTGGATGGACAGAGGGGTGTGGGGAGGACGGAGGGATGGGTGGAGAGGTGGAGGTGTGGGGACGGATAGAGGGAACGTGTGGGGATGGACGGATAGAGGGGTGTGGGGAGGACGGAGGGATGGGTGGAGAGGTAGAGGTGTGGGGACGGATAGAGGGAACGTGTGGGGATGGATGGATAGAGGGGTGTGGGGAGGACGGAGGGATGGGTGGAGAGGTGGAGGTGTGGGGACGGATAGAGGGAACGTGTGGGGATGGACGGATAGAGGGGTGTGGGGAGGACGGAGGGATGGGTGGAGAGGTGGAGGTGTGGGGACGGATAGAGGGAACGTGTGGGGATGGATGGATAGAGGGGTGTGGGGAGGACGGAGGGATGGGTGGAGAGGTGGAGGTGTGGGGACGGATAGAGGGAACGTGTGGGGATGGATGGATAGAGGGGTGTGGGGAGGACGGAGGGATGGGTGGAGAGGTGGAGGTGTGGGGACGGATAGAGGGAACGTGTGGGGATGGACGGATAGAGGGGTGTGGGGAGGACGGAGGGATGGGTGGAGAGGTGGAGGTGTGGGGACGGATAGAGGGAACGTGTGGGGATGGACGGATAGAGGGGTGTGGGGAGGACGGAGGGATGGGTGGAGAGGTAGAGGTGTGGGGACGGATAGAGGGAACGTGTGGGGATGGATGGATAGAGGGGTGTGGGGAGGACGGAGGGATGGGTGGAGAGGTAGAGGTGTGGGGACGGATAGAGGGAACGTGTGGGGATGGATGGATAGAGGGGTGTGGGGAGGACGGAGGGATGGGTGGAGAGGTAGAGGTGTGGGGACGGATAGAGGGAACGTGTGGGGATGGATGGATAGAGGGGTGTGGGGAGGACGGAGGGATGGGTGGAGAGGTAGAGGTGTGGGGACGGATAGAGGGAACGTGTGGGGACGGATGGATAGAGGGGTGTGGGGAGGACGGAGGGATGGGTGGAGAGGTAGAGGTGTGGGGACGGATAGAGGGAACGTGTGGGGATGGATGGATAGAGGGGTGTGGGGAGGACGGAGGGATGGGTGGAGAGGTAGAGGTGTGGGGACGGATAGAGGGAACGTGTGGGGATGGATGGATAGAGGGGTGTGGGGAGGACGGAGGGATGGGTGGAGAGGTAGAGGTGTGGGGACGGATAGAGGGAACGTGTGGGGATGGATGGATAGAGGGGTGTGGGGAGGACGGAGGGATGGGTGGAGAGGTAGAGGTGTGGGGACGGATAGAGGGAACGTGTGGGGATGGATGGATAGAGGGGTGTGGGGAGGACGGAGGGATGGGTGGAGAGGTAGAGGTGTGGGGACGGATAGAGGGAACGTGTGGGGATGGATGGATAGAGGGGTGTGGGGAGGACGGAGGGATGGGTGGAGAGGTGGAGGTGTGGGGACGGATAGAGGGAACGTGTGGGGATGGATGGATAGAGGGGTGTGGGGAGGACGGAGGGATGGGTGGAGAGGTAGAGGTGTGGGGACGGATAGAGGGAACGTGTGGGGATGGATGGATAGAGGGGTGTGGGGAGGACGGAGGGATGGGTGGAGAGGTAGAGGTGTGGGGACGGATAGAGGGAACGTGTGGGGACGGATGGATAGAGGGGTGTGGGGAGGACGGAGGGATGGGTGGAGAGGTAGAGGTGTGGGGACGGATAGAGGGAACGTGTGGGGATGGATGGATAGAGGGGTGTGGGGAGGACGGAGGGATGGGTGGAGAGGTAGAGGTGTGGGGACGGATAGAGGGAACGTGTGGGGATGGATGGATAGAGGGGTGTGGGGAGGACGGAGGGATGGGTGGAGAGGTAGAGGTGTGGGGACGGATAGAGGGAACGTGTGGGGATGGATGGATAGAGGGGTGTGGGGAGGACGGAGGGATGGGTGGAGAGGTAGAGGTGTGGGGACGGATAGAGGGAACGTGTGGGGATGGATGGATAGAGGGGTGTGGGGAGGACGGAGGGATGGGTGGAGAGGTAGAGGTGTGGGGACGGATAGAGGGAACGTGTGGGGATGGACGGATCGCCAGCTCAGTCGTTAGCCACGTCCCATGGGGTGGTACCAGGCTCCAGGGGGGTGCTATGGGGAACCACACACAGCCGCCCCCCGGCCCCCCACACCCCCGTCCTCTCCCCCGGCAGTGACGGGCGGCCTGGAGACGGAGGAACGTCTCCTCCGGAAGCTCTTCGAGAACTACGACCCCACCGTCCGCCCCGCCCGCACCCTCCACGACAAGGTCCTCGTCCGCCTGGGCATGTCGCTGTCGCAGCTCATCAGCCTGGTGAGCGCCCGGCGTTCTAGATCGGGGACCCCCCCTCCTGCCTGGGACGTTCTGGACCCGGTTCTAGGTCGGCCGACCACACCGGAGCTTGCGGGCCAAAGAGAGACCCCCCCGTTCTAGAGTCGCGTACGCCTGGAGAGGCGGCTCGGCGGCTCGGACGGTTCTAGATCGTGTTCTAGACCAGCCTAGGCCTCGGGGCCCCGGAAGGGACTGCAATCTAGACTAGCTTCCGGGTGGGGGCAGGAGTCTGGACCGCCCACCCCTTTTCGAGCTACGCTGACTGTTCTAGATCCGCGTTCCGGGTCATTTCTTCCAAAGCCACGCTAGAGCGACCTAGAGCGTGGTGGCCATGCTAGAGAGACCTAGAACATGGTACCTAGAACATGGTGGCCATGGTAGAGTGAGCTAGAACGTGGTGGCCACGCTAGAGAGACCTAGAACATGGTACCTAGAACATGGTGGCCATGGTAGAGTGAGCTAGAACGTGGTGGCCTCAGTGGAGCAAACTAGAATGTGGTGGCCATTGTAGAATGACCTAGAACATGGTGGCCACGGTAGAGTGACCTAGAACGTGGTGGCCACGGTAGAGTGACCTAGAGCGTGGTGGCCATGGTAGAGTGACCTAGAACATGGTACCTAGAACATGGTGGCCACGCTAAAGGGACCTAGAACATGGCGGCCATGGTAGAGTGAGCTAGAACGTGGTGGCCATGGTAGAGTGACCTAGAATATGGTACCTAGAACATGGTGGCCACTGTAGAGTGAGCTAGAACGTGGTGGCCTCAGTGGAGCAAACTAGAACGTGGTGGCCACGGTAGAGTGACCTAGAACGTGGTGGCCACGGTAGAGTGACCTAGAAGTGGGAGCACTCTGTGTGACGAAGTGGGAGTACTCTGTGTGTGTGCCTCAGTTTCCCCTATGCATTTCTTGAGCCTATATGTGAAGGGAAAGGAATGCATAGGGGAAACTGAGGCACACACACACACAGAGTACTCCCACTTCGTCACACACGGTAGAGTGACCTAGAACATGGTGGCCACGGTAGAGTGACCTAGAATGTGGTGGCCACGGTGGAGTGACCTAGAACGCGGTGGCCATCGTAGAGTGACCTAGAATGTGGTGGCCACGGTAGAGTGACCTAGAATGTGGTGGCCACGGCAGAGTGACCTGGAATGTGGTGGCCACGGCAGAGTGACCTGGAATGTGGTGGCCACGGTAGAGTGACCTAGAACGTGGTGGCCACGGTGTGACGAAGTGGGAGTACTCTGTGTGTGTGTGCCTCAGTTTCCCCTATGCATTTCTTGAGCCTATATGTGAAGGGAAAGGAATGCATAGGGGAAACTGAGGCACACACACACAGAGTACTCCCACTTCGTCACACACGGTAGAGTGACCTAGAACGTGGTGGCCACGGTAGAGTGACCTAGAACGCGGTGGCCACGGTAGAGTGACCTAGAACGTGGTTGCTTCGGCTGTGAGGCAGCTGGCGCTTATGGGGATGGGGGTGGGAGGGCAGCGGGACCCCCCCCCAGTTCCGGCAGGGAGAGGGTTAAGGGTCTCTCCCCTCCCCCCCCCTTGGCCCACGGTCAGAGCTGGCAGCTGTCGCGGAGGCCGGTTCCGGGCGCCTGCCGGAGACCTTGGGGTGCTATAAATAGCAATGGGCAGGGAAGGGGGGGAGAGGAAGTGGGGGGGCGGAGTGGGAGGGGTGCCTTGGGTTGGCATTTCCGGGGGGGTCCATCTCAATCCCATCTGCCT
The DNA here is from genome assembly GCA_032164245.1 of Sternotherus odoratus. Classification (NCBI taxonomy): domain Eukaryota; kingdom Metazoa; phylum Chordata; order Testudines; family Kinosternidae; genus Sternotherus; species Sternotherus odoratus. Next base: position 609,699 of record JAVMKO010000062.1, read on the forward strand.
CCCCATAACCCCCCCCGCTGTCTCATCCCCCCAGAAAGGGCCCTGTTCCCCCTCGAGGGGGTTACGCAGGGCGGGGGGCACTGTTCCTGGGGAGGGGGTAGCCCCCGAATGACGTTTTAACCCTTTCTCTCCCCACCCCCCCAGAACGAAAAGAACGAGGAGCTGACCACAAAGGTGTATCTGGATCTGGTGGGTACCATCCCCCCCCCCGAAATATTCCCGGGCCTACTGCCCCCCCCCCCCGCCATGAACCCCATAGGCCTTGAGTTTGTCCCACCCGGTCAGGTAGCTGGGGGCGCCTGGGGGCGGCTGGGGAGGCACCGTGGGGGTAGATTTCGGGGGGGGGCTCGGTGGGTTATAAAAAGGGGGGGCATTGAGGAAATCTGCCCCAGCTCCGCTTCCTTAGTTATAGTGGGCAGGGGGGGGGCTCCATTCCCAGCTCAGCCACAGACAGAGGGCAGGTCACGGCGTGACTCAGTTTCCCCATCTCTGCCATGGGGCAAACAGCCCCTGCCCGGCCTCAGAGGGTGGGGTGGGGCTGGGAGGACAAATGGGGGAGGAACTTCTTTCTTTCTTTTCTTTCACACTCATCCTTTTTTCTTTTTCTCACTCATTCTTTCCTTTTTCTTTCTTTCACACTCATCCTTTTTTCTTTCTTTCTCATTCTTTCTTTTTTTTCTTTTTCTCACTCATTCTTTCCTTTTTCTTTCTTTCACACTCATCCTTTCTTTCCTTTTTCATTCTTTCACACTCATCCTTTTTTCTTTCTTTCTCATTCTTTCTTCTTTCTTTCTTTTTCTCACTCATCCTTTTTTCTTTCTTTCTCATTCTTTCTTTTTTTTCTTTTTCTCACTCATCCTTTTTTCTTTCTTTCTCATTCTTTCTTTTTTTTCTTTTTCTCACTCATTCTTTCCTTTTTCTTTCTTTCACACTCATCCTTTCTTTCCTTTTTCATTCTTTCACACTCATCCTTTTTTCTTTCTTTCTCATTCTTTCTTCTTTCTTTCTTTTTCTCACTCATCCTTTTTTCTTTCTTTCTCATTCTTTCTTTTTTTCTTTTTCTCACTCATCCTTTTTTCTTTCTTTCTCATTCTTTCTTTTTTTCTTTTTCTCACTCATTCTTTCCTTTTTCTTTCTTTCACACTCATCCTTTCTTTCCTTTTTCATTCTTTCACACTCATCCTTTTTTCTTTCTTTCTCA
>JAVMKO010000062.1:615899-623982 GCA_032164245.1 Sternotherus odoratus
TCCGGCACAAGCCAGCGCGGCGCAACACGCTGCAGGGGGTCGGCCGACACGAGGACCTGACCTTCTACCTCATCATCCGCCGCAAGCCGCTCTTCTACATCATCAACATCATCATCCCCTGCATCCTCATCACCATCCTGGCCATCTTCGTCTTCTACCTGCCCCCCGACGCCGGTGGGCAGTGGGGCGGGGGAGGGCTGGACCCATTCCAGGGGGGCAGGAACCCCCCCAGCTCCCAGAAATCCAGTGCCATGTTAGATGGGCCCCCAAGACCCCCTCTCCGTGGGGAGAGACCAGACGCCATGTTAGATGGGCCCCCAAGACCCCCTCTCCATGGGGAGAGACCAGACGCCATGTCAGATGGGCCCCCAAGACCCCTCTCCATGGGGAGAGACCAGACGCCATGTCAGATGGGCCCCCAAACCCCCTCTCCATGGGGAGAGACCAGACGCCATGTCAGATGGGCCCCCAAGACCCCTCTCCGTGGGGAGAGACCAGACGCCATGTTAGATGGGCCCCCAAGACCCCCTCTCCATGGGGAGAGACCAGACGCCATGTCAGATGGGCCCCCAAACCCCCTCTCCATGGGGAGAGACCAGACGCCATGTCAGATGGGCCCCCAGACCCCCTCTCCATGGGGAGAGACCAGACGCCAGGTCAGATGGGCCCCCAAACCCCCTCTCCATGAGGAGAGACCAGACGCCATGTGAGATGGGCCCCCAGACCCCCTCTCCATGGGGAGAGACCAGACGCCAGGTCAGATGGGCCCCCAAACCCCCTCTCCATGGGGAGAGACCAGACGCCATGTTAGATGGGCCCCCAAGACCCCTCTCCATGAGGAGAGACCAGACGCCATGTTAGATGGGCCACCAAGACCCCCTCTCCATAGGGAGAGACCAGACGCCATGTTAGATGGGCCCCCAAGACCCCTCTCCATGGGGAGAGACCAGACGCCATGTTAGATGGGCCCCCAAGACCCCTCTCCATGGGGAGAGACCAGACGCCATGTTAGATGGGCCCCCAAGACCCCCTCTCCATGGGGAGAGACCAGACGCCATGTTAGATGGGCCCCCAAGACCCCTCTCCATGGGGAGAGACCAGACGCCATGTGAGATGGGCCCCCAAACCTCCTCTCCATGGGAGAGACCAGACGCCAGGTCAGATGGGCCCCCAGAACCCCTCTCCATGGGGAGAGACCAGACGCCAGGTCAGATGGGCCCCCAAACCCCCTCTCCATGGGGAGAGACCAGACGCCATGTCAGATGGGCCCCCAAACCCCCTCTCCGTGGGGAGAGACCAGACGCCAGGTCAGATGGGCCCCCAAACCCCCTCTCCATGGGGAGAGACCAGACGCCATGTTAGATGGGCCCCCAAGACCCCCTCTCCATGGGGAGAGACCAGACACCAGGTCAGATGGGCCCCCAAACCCCCTCTCCATGGGGAGAGACCAGACGGCATGTTAGATGGGCCCCCAAGACCCCTCTCCGTGGGGAGAGACCAGAGGCCATGTCAGATGGCCCCCCAGACCCCCTCTCCATGGGGAGAGACCAGACGTCATGTCAGATGGGCCCCCAAACCCCCTCTCCATGGGGAGAGACCAGACGCCAGGTCAGATGGGCCCCCAAACCCCCTCTCCATGGGGAGAGACCAGACGCCAGGTCAGATGGGCCCCCAACCCCCTCTCCATGGGGAGAGACCAGACGCCAGGTCAGATGGGCCCCCAAACCCCCTCTCCGTGGGGAGAGACCAGACGCCAGGTCAGATGGGCCCCCAAACCCCCTCTCCGTGGGGAGAGACCAGACGGCATGTTAGATGGGCCCCCAAGACCCCTCTCCGTGGGGAGAGACCAGAGGCCATGTCAGATGGCCCCCCAGACCCCCTCTCCATGGGGAGAGACCAGACGTCATGTCAGATGGGCCCCCAAACCCCCTCTCCATGGGGTGAGACCAGACGCCAGGTCAGATGGGCCCCCAAGACCCCCTCTCCATGGGGAGAGACCAGACGCCAGGTCAGATGCGCCCCCAAACCCCCTCTCCATGGGGAGAGACCAGACGCCATGTCAGATGGGCCCCCAAACCTCCTCTCCATGGGGAGAGACCAGACGCCAGGTCAGATGGGCCCCAAGACCCCCTCTCCATGGGGAGAGACCAGACGCCAGGTCAGATGGGCCCCCAAACCCCCTCTCCGTGGGGAGAGACCAGACGCCAGGTCAGATGGGCCCCCAAACCCCCCGTCGCTCAGGGAGAGACCAGACGCCGGGTTCGATGGGCCCGGGTCCCCCAGTCCTCCCCGGGCCCGGCTGACACCCCCCCCCTCCCCACCCAGGGGAGAAGATGACCCTCTCCATCTTCGCCCTGCTGACCCTCACCGTCTTCCTGCTCCTGCTGGCGGACAAGGTGCCCGAGACTTCGCTGGCGGTGCCCATCATCGTGAAGTACCTGATGTTCACCATGATCCTGGTCACCTGCTCCGTCATCCTCAGCGTGGTGGTGCTGAACCTCCACCACCGCTCCCCGAAAACCCACCACATGCCCCTGTGGGTCCGGCAGGTACTCGGCCCCACGGCGGGCTCCGGGGGGGCGGGGAACGGGGCGGAGGGGGGGGGCTGTCCCTTCCGGAGAGCGCCGGCGCCCACCCGGGACCGGCTGGCTCGGGGGGGGGGCGGGGAACAGGGTCCCCTCTAGGGGGCGCCACCCGGCCCCGCAGCAGTGGGGGGGTTTCTGGATTCTCTCTCTCTCCCCCGGGGCAGATTTTCATTCATCGGCTCCCGCGGTACCTGGGCCTGCGGCGGCCGAAACCGGAGCCCGTCCTGCGACCTCCCCCGGCCCCCCGGCGGGAATTGGGGGCCACGCGCCACCGGGGCACGGACGAGTACTTCATCCGCAAGCCCACCTGCGACTTCCTCTTCCCCAAGCCCAGCAGGTCAGAGGGGGGAGGCTGGGGGGGGGCAGGGTTTTGTCAGCCCTTTCTTCTGTCTCCCCGAATGCGCCTGTGGAGGTTCAGGCCACGTATCCCCAGCCGCCCCACCCCAGAGGTGGGCGCATCTTGGCGCCGGGCGAGGGGTCCCCGGGTCCCGCCCCAGAGGTGGGCGCATCTCGGCGCCGGGCGAGGGGTCCCCGGGTCCCGCCCCGCCCCAGAGGTGGGCGCATCTCAGCGCCGGGTGAGGGGTCCCCGGGTAACGCCCCAGAGGTGGGCGCATCTCAGCGCCGGGCGAGGGGTCCCCGGGTCCCCCCTGCCCCAGAGGTGGGCGCATCTCAGCGCCGGGCGAGGGGTCCCCGGGTCCCCCCTGCCCCAGAGGTGGGCGCATCTCAGCGCCGGACGAGGGGTCCCCGGGTCCCGCCCCAGAGGTGGGCGCATCTCGGCGCCGGGCGAGGGGTCCCCGGGTCCCGCCCCGCCCCAGAGGTGGGCGCATCTCAGCGCCGGGCGAGGGGTCCCCGGGTCCCGCCCCAGAGGTGGGCGCATCTCAGCGCCGGGCGAGGGGTCCCCGGGTCCCCCCTGCCCCAGAGGTGGGCGCATCTCAGCGCCGGACGAGGGGTCCCCGGGTCCCGCCCCAGAGGTGGGCGCATCTCGGTGCCGGGCGAGGGGTCCCCGGGTCCCGCCCCAGAGGTGGGCGCATCTCAGCGCCGGGCGAGGGGTCCCCGGGTCCCCCCCCAGAGGTGGGCGCGTCTCAGCGCCGGGCGAGGGGTCCCCGGGTCCCACCCCAGAGGTGGGCGCATCTCGGCGCTGGGCGAGGGGTCCCCGGGTCCCCCCAGAGGTGGGCGCGTCTCAGCGCCGGGCGAGGGGTCCCCGGGTCCCACCCCAGAGGTGGGCGCATCTCAGCGCCGGACGAGGGGTCCCCGGGTCCCCCCAGAGGTGGGCGCATCTCAGCACCGGGCAAGGGGTCCCCGGGTCCCGCCCCAGAGGTGGGCGCGTCTCGGCGCCGGGCGAGGGTCCCCGGGTCCCCCCAGAGGTGGGCGCATCTCGGCGCCGGGCGAGGGGTCCCCGGGTCCCGCCCCAGAGGTGGGTGCGTCTCAGCCCCGGGCGAGGGGTCCCCGGGTCCCACCCCAGAGGTGGGCGCATCGCGGTGCCGGGCGAGGGGTCCCCGGGTCCCACCCCAGAGGTGGGCGCATCGCGGTGCCGGGCGAGGGGGTCCCCGGGTCCCGCCCCAGAGGTGGGCGCGTCTCGGCGCCGGGCGAGGGGTCCCCGGGTCCCACCCCAGAGGTGGGCGCGTCTCAGCGCCGGGCGAGGGGTCCCCGGGTCCCGCCCCAGAGGTGGGCGCGTCTCAGCCCCAGGTGAGGGGTCCCCGGGTCCCACCCCAGAGGTGGGCGCATCTCGGCGCTGGGCGAGGGGTCCCCGGGTCCCGCCCCAGAGGTGGGCGCGTCTCAGCCCCAGGCGAGGGGTCCCCGGGTCCCACCCCAGAGGTGGGCGTGTCTCGGCGCCGGGCGAGGGGTCCCCGGGTCCCACCCCAGAGGTGGGCGTGTCTCAGCGCCGGGCGAGGGGTCCCCGGGTCCCGCCCCGCCCCAGAGGTGGGCGCGTCTCGGCGCCGGGCGAGGGGTCCCTGGGTCCCGCCCCAGAGGTGGGCGCATCTCGGCGCCGGGCGAGGGGTCCCCGGGTCCCGCCCCAGAGGTGGGCGCGTCTCCTGGCCGCCCCGGGACGTCTTCCCAGCTCCCCCCCGGCGCCCCGCCAGGTTCTCCCAGGACCCCTTCTCCCAGGACCTGCGGCGGTTCATCGAGGGGCCCAGCGAGGGCCTCGTCCTGCCCCCCGACCTGAAGTCCGCCCTGGACGCCGTCACCTACATCGCCCGGCAGCTGCAGGAGCAGGAGGACTACGCCACGGTGGGTGGAGCCGGGCGTCTGCCCATCGCCCGTGGACTCTGGCTCCGTCCCCCGGGAAGGGAGCTCGTCCGTCCGCCCAGCGCAGTGGAAGGGGGGAGGAGCGGCACAAAGGGGGGTTAGGGAGGCAAGTTTGGGAGGGTCAGTGGGTCAGGTTCAGGGGATCAGTGGGGCAGGGCTGGGGGGCCCTATGCGACAGGGTTAAGGGGGCCAATGGGGCAGACCTAGGGGGTGCTGGGAAGGTTTCTGGGGGTCAGTGGGACAGGGCTGGGGGCCACAATGGGGCAGAGTTAAGGGGGGACAATGGTGCAGACTTAGAGGGTGATTGGGAAGGATTATGGGGGTCAGTGGGGCAGTTTCGTGCCCACAATGGGGCAGGATTATGGGGCAGACTTAGAGGGTGATTGGGAAGGTTTCTGGGGGTCAGTGGGGCAGGGTTCGTGCCCACAATGGGGCAGAGTTAAGGGGGGACAATGGTGCAGACTTAGGGGGGGTGGGAAGGCTTATGCAGGTCAGTGGGGCAGGGTTCGTGCCCACAATGGGGCAGGATTATGGGGCAGACTTAGGGGGTGATTGGGAAGGTTTATGGGGGTCAGTGGGGCAGGGTTCGTGGCCACAATGGGGCAGGGTTATGGGGCAGACTTAGGGGGTGGTTGGGAAGTTTTATGGGGATCAGTGGAACAGGGCTGGAGGCCACAATGGGGCAGGGTTATGGGGCAGACGTAGGTGATTGGGAAGGTTTATGGGGGTCAGTGGGACAGGGCTGGAGGCCACAATGGGGCAGGGTTATGGGGCAGACTTAGGGGGTGGTTGGGAAGGTTTATGGGGGTCAGTGGGGCAGTTTCGTGCCCACAATGGGGCAGGGTTATGGGGCAGACTTAGGGGGTCAGTGGGAAGGTTTATGGGGGTCAGTGGGACAGGGCTGGAGGCCACAATGGGGCACGGTTATGGGGCAGCCAATGGCAGAGGTTTACAGGGCGGTGGGATGGCTTAAGGAGGATCGGGGGGCTAGGTTAGGGGTCACCAGGTGCCCCTACTCAGCAGGGGGTACGGGGCCGGCAAGACGCAGCCCCCCGCCTCACTCCCCCTGCCCCCCATCTCCCCCCAGCTGAAGGAGGACTGGCAGTACGTGGCCATGGTGGTGGATCGCCTCTTCCTCTGGACCTTCATCACCTTCACCAGTGTGGGGACCCTCATCATCTTCCTCGACGCCAGCTACAACCTGCCCCCCGCCCAGCCCTTCCCCTGAGCGCCCCACGGCGGCCAATCCGGAGTCACTCCCCATCGCGTTCACACCCGCTGGGGACCGGCGGAGTCACTCCGGATTTAACACCCCCCACAACCGGGGAGATGGAGTCAGTTCCGCCTGCGACCCCACAGGGCGCTGTGGGGCTGTTCTTGTTTTCGGGGGGCTGAATAAATCCCCCCGCTTTGGTTCGCAGTAAAACCGGGTCCTTCCGCTTCATTTAATCCGGTGTCTAGTGGGTAGAGAGGGGGGGCTGGGAGCCCGGACTCCTGGGTTCTCTCCCCGGCTCTGGGAGGGGAGTGGGGGCTGGTGGTTAGAGCAGCGGGGGGCTGGGAGCCAGGACTCCTGGGTTCTCTCCCCGGCTCTGGATGAACGGATGGATGGGCGGATGGATGGATGGATGGACGGATGGAGGGATGGACGGATGAATGGATGGACGGATGAATGGATGGACGGAAGGATGGATGGACGGAAGGATGGATGGGTGGACGGATGGACGGACGGATGGGTGGACGGACGGATGGGTGGACGGACGGATGGGTGGACGGACGGATGGGTGGACGGGTGGACGGGTGGACGGATGGATGGATGGACGGATGGATTATGGGGAGATGGATGGATGGACGAACAGATGGATGGACGGATGGACGGATGGATGGATGGATGGACGAACAGATGGATGGACGGATGGACGGATGGATGGATGGATGGACGAACAGATGGATGGACGGATGGACGGATGGACGGATGGATGGACGGACGGACGGACAGACGAATGGATGGACGGACGGACGGACGAATGGATGGATGGATGGGTGGACGGATGGACAGATGAATGGATGGACGGATGGAGGGACGGAGGGATGGAGGGATGGATGGATGGATGGGTGGACGGATGGATGGACAGACGGATGAATGGATGGACGGATGTCTCTGCGTAGATGGGCGGATGGATGGATGGATGGACGGAAGGATGGACGGATGGATGGACGGACGGGTGGATGGACGGACGGGTGGATGGACGGACGGACGGACGGACGGACGGACGGATGGACGGACGGATGGACGGACGGACGGACGGACGGACGGACGGACGGATGGACGGATGGACGGATGGATGGATGGATGGACGGATGGACGGATGGGTGGATGGACGGACGGATGGACGGACGGACGGACGGATGGATGGATGGATGGACGGATGGATGGACGGACGGATGGATGGACGGATGGATGGGTGGACGGATGGATGGACGGATGGACGGATGGATGGACGGATGGATGGACGGATGGACGGGCGGATGTCTCTGCGTAGATGGGCGGACGGACAGCGGGACAGATCTGCATGGGGCTGGTTGCACAGGGGGGTGCCCCGCGGGTACCGATACCCCCATGGACAGCCGGGCCGGCAGCAGGTGGGCTAACGCCCGGCTGCCCGCTGGGCACCTCCGTGGGCTGGCTCGTGGCCATGGGGCGGGGGTGGGGGGGGCGGATTCCAGCTCCCTCCCAACCCTGGTCTGAGCCGGTCCCCTGACAAGGGCCCCACACATGGGCAAAGGGGGGTGGGCCCCAGGGCAGGGGCTCGGAGTCCAGCTCCGCTCGACCGAGACGGCGCCTCTCAGGGGGCACAGAGGGCGAGACATGGGGGGGTGGGATTTATCGGGTCAGAGATTCCCTCCCCCCACCGCTGATCACATGCTGGGGGGAGGGATCTCTCCCCGGCTCTGGGAGGGGAGTGGGGGCTGGTGGTTAGATCACGGCGGGCTGGGAGCCAGGACTCCTGGGTTCTCTCCTGGCTCCGGGAGGGGAGTGGGGGCTGGTGGGTCAGAGCAGGGGGGGCTGGGAGCCAGGACTCCTGGGTTCTCTCCACGGCTCTGGGAGGGGAGTGGGGGCTGGTGGGTCGGAGCAGGGGGGGCTGGAGCCAGGACTCCTGGGTTCTCTCGCCGGCTCTGGGAGGGGAGTGGGGGGCTGGTGGTTAGAACAGGGGCCAGTTGTTGGGTCTGGCGGGGTCGTCTCTCTACCCCCC